>LPNX011004714.1:1537991-1615938 GCA_001517045.1 Pseudotsuga menziesii | reverse complement strand
TATAGCTTAAGGGGGGGTGTTGGAGACATTTACCCACCATGCACACTTAATTTGGTCAATTTGGCCTTGTTAAACCACTATCCTAAGTTTTATTGAATTAATTGGCATCATNTTTACGCACCATGCACACTTAATTTGGTCAATTTGGCCTTGTTAAACAACTATCCTAAGTTTTATTGACTTAATTGGCATCAGAGGAGCACTATATGACATCAGAATGAGCACACCCTATTGATGTATTTGTAACTTTGGAATGTATTCATCTATGTATATTATGTCTTGTACCCCATTGTTTATTCCTGGATGTGTCTGTAATGTAATTGAGTCATGATGTCATGCCTCGATGTTCCAATTGGGAGGATCTATAATGTAAACAAGTCATGTCAAGTCATTGTGGGTAACCCTCCTATTGTCTAAGCTTTAAAGTCCCCATAGTTTCAAGGCACTAGGATTATTAGACTCATCTAGTGAAGTCAGCCCTAGTAGGGTTTTAGTCATGCCGGGAAGCAGTATAAATAGAGAGGTGACCTCTCTATTTAACACACATCTCATACACACTCAAGTGTAGCGTTTAGTTGAGGAAGGAGAAGATGTTGGGGCTAGATAGAAAGACAGTTAGTGCTCTTGGGAGATCATCTTACTATTTTGGGATTTTCTATTTTGGTGTTGATTCTATATTTGAGGAAGTTGTAGGGTTTTCTCCATTTATGGTTTCCCCCAGGAAAAAAAATATGTTCATTGTCTCTTGTGTTTGATTACTGTGCTTGTTATTCTCTCAGTTAAAGATCCTAATAATGCTAGCTTAATGTTAAAAATCTAACATGGTATCAGAGCTAACCTGAGAACAAGACACTGTGCAGCTACGGGAACTAGGGATTCCTAGTTTGTGGACCTTCCTCCACATATTTTCAGCAAAAGTAAGGTGGAATAACTCTCCTCCTTAGGGCGCATCTTTCTGTCGAACCAAAATCCAATTCTAAGGTTTTTCAGTTTTGGACCTAACACTATTGCTGGAAATTAGGGCTTTTCACAGAAGAGGAATTTTTTAGTGATCCCAAGCCTGGATTGATATCCTCCCCAAAATCAAAGTTAGGGATCTGTATGACATCAACATGAGCACACCCATGCCTACCTTCAGTCAAGGAGGCCAACTAAGCCTTCTCCTTCATTTGGGGAGGCTAACTGGAGCACTCCGGGAGTGATTTGAGTGTCATAAATGCACCTAATTGCTAACTAATGGTTACAATCAGTTAAGCTGAGTGGTGAAGGTGCCTCCATTCATTATATTGATTATTTTGTTAATATTTAATGAACTGGATTCAACAGGGGCGCCTCCAAACACCTTTGATGGCCAGTTTGACTTCAGCTAACCTCATCAAGGTTCATTGGAGTTAATGATGAGGTACCACTTGTTGGTTGGCATGCAGTGACATGTGTTTAAGCTACTTTCAGTTAGAATCATTCATTCATTACACTTCGACTTCATTTAGGACTCAGTTGAGTCAATTGGCCCCTGATCAGTTGGTTAACTAGTGTGTTTACTATGGCTTACAGTTAGTTAAGCTACACCCACTCATTCAATTCGAATGACCTCCTTGGGAATTTGAATTGTCTTGGCATTCATGCATCTTGCATGATCATTGTATTGTATTATTCATTCTTTATTGATATATAGAGCTGCTACTCCCATTGCAGTACCATTTTGCCAATTTTATGCATATTTGTCTGTATTCTTTGTGAGACTGTGTTTTTCAGTTCCTAGACCACTGTGACAAATTAATAGCAACGACCATCAACCACCCCAATACACGTGCGAGCACGTATGTTTTTTATTTTTCTAATTTAACATGTATATGCCTATTGATAAAGAGTAACATGTGGATAAAACACATGTTGCTCAAAGACAACCCACATACACAGGCCAAAATTTTATTTTTTGAAGGATTTTGTACACTTTAGCATGTGCAAATGGGGTGTAAGGGGTTTTAAGCATTACTGAGGCTAAAAATGATATAACAACTTCATTAATTAATGAATTGCATTTTTCTTCTGAGTTTTAAAAACCATTCATCTTGTTATGATCCACATAAATCAAGTATACAAATTTTGGACTACGAGAACACTTCATATATATGCATAAGATGAAGTACAAGTAAAAACTTGTTACTAGTTTTCACAAACCAGTATCTTCCAAAAGGAACCTACTAAGGTTTATGGAATCCTTAGTAGCAGTTCAAACATTAAAAAAAAATTAGAAAATAACAAACATAAATAAAATTTATTTTGAAAATGCATATAACAAAATTAAAGATAAACATAGGATGAATTATTTGGCACACATATTAAAGGAATCAAATAATAATTTTCTTTTTCATTAAAAAAATGTGATTTTCATGGACCAAGGGTTACCTCAGAGTAGCAGTGGTGGGGAGGGGGGATGCAGCTTAGGTTGAAGAAGAGTGTGACTGGTATCCTTACAGCTCGGTGTTCTCCATTCACACGTCATGAGGTAGAGATCCCCAACGAATGTTTGAAATGGAAATACTTAAGGGAGTTTCAGATCTCAAGGGGAGATTTTGGAAGAGTAATGGTATGGGCGATGAGTGGCGAAGTTATTGTAATGGGGGATATTCATGGTCAATTTATAATCAGTGTAGGTAGTATGGAGGGATAATGATCAATAGGATATTTTTCCATTTTTGGTTTTTGATTTTTGGAAGTTTATTTTCCTTCTCCATTATTTTTGGGATCCTTATCCATGCTTTTGGGATCCTTATCCATGCTTTTGGGTAAGTGCCAAGTTTCATTTTTTTGAAAGAAGGAATATCCAAAATGTCATTTTATGCAATATGACTCATAAATTTTGGATTTAATGAGACAATTAATATTTAAAATGGAATTTTATGGTTGACTTAGGACTTTGTATCAATGAAGGTCGATGTGGTGGAAATGAAAAGTGGTTAATAATGTATAGGTTTGATGAGGCTAGGTCACATGTAAGGTGGAAAATTTTTGGTTTTAACAGATTCCTCCCTGATGTGTGAGGGAAGGAGCTCATCGTATGGCTTATATACATCATAGGATATTTGTTTTCCATGAGATAAATGTGGAAATGCAACAAATAATGGATACTATTTCGTAGATATCTCATCCTTCAACAAGAATATAGGGGCCCTGACCTACAGATACAACACTCAAGATGTATAAGGTACATATAATCTCAAATATATAGATGAGGCAAGCATACCCATGCTCGTATCAATGTCTCAATATATACAAACAATAATAAGTCCCAAATGGGGCCTAGATGAATAATTGTTGTGTACATCATAGGTGTCCAAGAGGGACTCAAATATAGATTTTAGCCATGGTCCAACCATGGTTGATATGAATAAATAGTACTAGAAATAATGGCATGCAATATGAATGCATGATCACAAGAAATAATGCTATGTTGGATCAAGAGGGTCTAACAACTATGAGGACTCAAACAAATGAGAGTCTAAATATCAAAGGTACAATGTATGACATACAAAACTGAATTACTAGGGAGCATGGAGCGATTCCACACATTGCCACCAGCACAGCCTGGATATCACAAAGAACATAATACTGGAAAGATTCCAAAGAGACTCACTAATATGCTAGAGTCAAAGGAAATCCGGGTTCTTCGAACAAATAATGAAGATATCAATACCCTATACAAATCTCAATGGTGCAATGATGTAGCTTATGTCGATCATGTGAGAAACAACCATCTTAAAGGGAAATAAGGACTTCCATCATACAATCCATAGGAACTCATCAATGATGGAGATGAGGCCAGGGTACAAGGACCTTTGGGTATATCCTCTGGTACAGATATGTTGGTGTTGACAAAGGGATACTTGTAACTACCAAGGAAATAATGGTTCCTTAATATAAGAATGAGGCATACAACCATAGAGTGACTAGAACAGGACATAGGACTAAGACACTGTAGGTGGATACAAGGGCATTAGATTAATAGGAATCAAACTATCTTTTTTCAGAGTATGATGGAAGGGATGACCTAGAAGCATATGAAACTGACCTCAGGAGAGGGGGACATATCTGGGGTAAATAGGGGGGTAACTACACTGGGGTATCCTCAATCGAGGGAAAAATATTGATTATGGAAAATAGGAAATCCAAGGGTGACTCATCAAAGAGTAATTTGAACAAATGCTACTGGGAATGTTTTCATGATATGGGACTATATGTGATCTGTAGGGGTTCTGAAAAACATTGTTTAGACATTCTTCATGGTTTAATGAGCTCAAAGAAGGTATATAAGTGTGCTCAATATGGTATTTTCCCGTGGATTTTATCGAGCCTGAGACAGTCAATGCTCGTCAGTGTTTTCAATTTTGAAGAATATGAAAACATAAATAAAACTCCATAAGTGTTCTTTTTCATAAAGTTAGTATCCAAAGCCCGAAAAAACATAAAAGTATACTAGGAGGAATCTTCTAGCCAAAAGGGACTAGCGTATTCCCTTTTCGTAAATAGCCCATCAATCTCAAAAAAGGGTTAAACTTATACCATACAAACATTCTTTCAAGTCGTTTTAACGAGTATGAAAGGAACAAGCTCACTTGATAATCTTTTCAATTTTTAAGGAGTCAAAAAAGAGATTAAAAGAAACTCCATGTTGAGAATCCATTTCTTGGGAATGGCCAATGAGTGACAATGTGAAGGATTTCATGCGAATTTTTTTATATGTCAAACTACACAGACTCCCGATCTTATGGGGATATAAATGCCATGGTCGCCAAATGTAGGGGGTACTAGACGATCACCCATGTAAGGTAGGTTCTAACTTCCCATTAAGGGAAAATGCAAGGGTGGTTGAGCTTGGCCTCTTACCCGAACAAAGTGGGGGGTCCTACATGCATAAAAATGGGATGAAATAGGTTTATGCATATGATATTCAGCAGGGGAGATTACCCATATGCCAGTTTAAAGTTTTATACCTATAAGGATTAGTCGTTGACTAAAAAAAATTGGATTTCATCGTGACTTGAACCTATACACATGTAAACGATTCTCAGGCATAAATGTGATTTTAGAAATAAAATGTAGTATACAATTTCATAAAAGAACGACTTGCATGAGGGCACAAAAACCAAGGCAGGATGAAAATGACCCAAAAGAAGTTTTGTGATCATGAAAAATGATTTCCATAATCTCAAAGAGTACAAAATGTTAATTTTGGCAGCACAAACAGCGGAAAAATGGCCTTTGTATGACTCTTATCTACATATATATACATATGTATGTGGGTTCAACACTTCGTATTTTTTATCCTCACTAATATGATATGTAGGTTATTTACATGTGAATGCAAAATATATAGTATGCATGATGATGGTATACTTATCTATTGTTGATGATTTATATGCCACTTCATAATGTTGTTAGCCATTTGATATGCTACACTATTGAAACTATTGGGACATGAATGAATGTAATGGAATCAAACAGTCTAACCAATTGTTTAGTGTGCAGGAAATTTCTAAAGAGGTAAGGATCATGTACCAGGTTACATGGTAACAGTTTTTCAACTATGCAACAAGAAGCTGGGAATCAAGGTAAACAAAAATGTGGTGAATTCCAAAATGTAGGGAATCAATCAGGAGACCAATAACAACATTTTATTTCACCTAGTTGTTGGTGGCTACCCCAATGCATTCACCACTGGTGTGAATCAAGGTGTTAACCGGGGAGTACAAGACCCATGTAGCAGAGGCAAGATTTGGGGATTATCTACTAGCGTTGTCAACATAACCGACATAAATGGTAAGATAGGGATCCATCTGATAAGGTCAAGGAAACAAGCCATGAGGCTCTTTTTTCAAAAAAGTTAAAACAAAAAATGGAAAAATATATAGTACAACAAACATAGGGTTCAATGGGGTTTGGCATAAAATATCTTGAGATACAATCCATTATGGGGGTTTTTCAATAGGTGACCCTCAAAATATAAAAGTTGTATTCCCCCTTTCTAAGATAATGCTTGAAAACATATGGTCCCTACCACACGGATTCAAACTTTCCCTTGTCTAGTTTATCATGTCCTTAGTCAAAGACAAGGATCATGTCACCCGCCTTGAAGGAGAGAAGGTGGACATGAGAGTCATAGTGGGATTTTGATCAATGCTTGGTAGCTTTGATTTTCTGGAGTGCCACATGACGATCCTCATCTTATTACTTGAGAGTGAGCAAACATTGTTCTAGAGTAGTGGTCTCTGTCAGAAGATCGATGGCATGGTGTAAGGAAGGGATCAAAAATTGATTGGTAGAAATGATTCTACTCCATGTATGAGGAAAAAAGGAGTGAATCTTATCATAGTTTTTATTGAGATTCGATAGGCCCAAAGAGCTGGAAAAAACATAGGATTCCAATTAGATTTTTGTTTATCCACCATCTGTTGGAGTATTGTTTTAATGATTTTGTTGATGGCCTCCACCTCTCCATTACCCCGGGGTTAATAGCAGGAGGAGAATTGGTCTTCAAACTTCAACATGTATGAAATCTCTTTCCAAACAATGTCTTCAAAATGAGAGCCATGCTCATACACTAGCTAGAGAGGGACACCGAACAGAGTGATGAAAGGGTTAAAAAATAAATGTGTTGTTGTTTAGGCGGTATAGTTGAAATTCGTCATGAGCTCAACCCACTTGGTGAAGTACTCGATAGACACAATAATGTACTTGTGGACACCAGGTGAGGGAGGATTACATTCCATATAGTTGATGGCCCATTTGCAAAAAGGTTTGATGGTGACCACTGAATGTAGCGGCAAGTGGGGGTTCTTTCCTTAGGGTTAAAGAGTTGGAAATTGTGGTAGTGTTTGATTGTTGTAATGCAATATGTAAAAAGATTTTTCTAGAAGTAACCAGCACGAATAGATTTTTGGGAAGTAGTCATCCTAGATAGATGACCACCCTAAGCTCCACTATGACATTAATTTAGGACTTCTTCAGCCTCCTCATGAGTGAGGAATCACCACAAAATGGTGTTGAACCTTTGATGTTATAAGACATCACCGATGAGTAAGTAGCATTGTGCTTGGTGATGTATGCAAATAATTGTGGATAACGTGTGGTCCAAACTTCTAGGTTCACAAATAAACAAGGATGTCTCCATATCAAGGACCGTATGCCAAAATGGTGAAAAAATGTTCATCTAGGATATCATCAATGATAGGATACAATTCAAACATATAACGTGGGACATCTATGATAAGATGAGCCAAATATAAGGATTTTGTGCTTTTGGGTGTTACAAACTCAAGGTCGTACTATTGAAGAATTACAATCCACTTTGCAATGCGACCTTGAATAAGGCGTCCGTTCAGGAGATACAACATTAGGTTCGAGTCGTCAATGACTTTGGTTAGGATTAGAAGGATGCAATGGAATATATTATGAATCAAGAAGACGATGGAAAGGAACATATTATCATCATGAGGGTATCTAAGTGTTGGACCAGATAGGTTCTGGTTGACATAGTATATAACATTCTCTTGATGAGCAACATCTTCTTGTACTAAAACTTAAGCAATGTCATATTTAGATGTGGAGATGTAAAGGATAAAATCCTTTGTGAAATATGGTGGAGGGATCAAATGAGAAGAATTAATATCCTTATTTAACACATCAAATTTTGCTTGCACCTGCTCATCCAAAATGAAAGTAACGTTGTTTTGTAACAAGCGTAAAAAAAATAGACATTCGTTGCATAGTCTGGTACAAAACGACGTAAGAAATTCACCCTACCTTGAAGACTCTGCAATTGGCACAAAGTTCATGGAGGGAGAAGTTTAATTATATCTTGAACCTTCAAGGGATCAACAACGATCCATTTTTGGAAACAATGAATCCCAATAGTCTTCTCGTAGGTACACATAAAATGCACTTAAGCGAATTCAAGAGGATATTCTACTTCCAACAACAAAGGAACACCTGATAGAGGTTTTGCAAATGCTGCGAGTGTTTCTTGGATCATGAAATAAGGTCATCCAAATAAACAAGAATGATGTGAACAAATTCATGGAAATAATATGACATGACATGTTGAAAGGTGGCACCAGTGTTCTTAAGGCCAAACGACATGATTCGGTAGTTGAATGTGTCCCATGGGGTGGTGAAGGTAGTTTTTACTAATCCTATTTCCATATCTGGATTTGGTTATACCCCAAGAACCTATCCATGAAGGAAAGGGTATGATGGATAGTGCAAGCATCGATAATATAGTCGATGAACATGGTGTAGAAATTGTCTTTTGGGAATGACAAATTCAAATCATGAAAATCAGTACAAATGTGGATGATGCCTTATTTTTTGTTCATGGGGACTAGGTTGCATACCAAATTAGTATAAGCAATCAGATAAATGAATATCGCTTTGCTTAAATTTTCAATAGCATCCTTGATGGATGGTTCTTTTGAGGGATGAACGGGTCTCCATTTTTGTCATACTGTTGCCACATCTAGCCATGTATCAATTTTTTTGTTTGACAATGGCAATATATAGGTGAGGCATTTCAGTGTATGACCATGAAAATACATCTCGAAATTCCTAAAAGAGTGCTTTGTATGCAACAATCTCTTTAGGGGTGCAATCTTCACCTAACGTGATATTTTATGTGACACCAAGTTTGATCAAGATATCCACTTGGATAGTGGGAGATATGTTGGCCATATTTCCCTCCTCAAAGTTAGGGGTAAGAATCGGGTTTTTGAACTAATTGAAATTCCCATGAGGAATGAAGTCTTTTTAAAAAGTGAATTGGTTCGAAGACGTAGGTGGATGGGTTGGTAAATATATGCAATGGTACATGTCATCCCAAGGACAGTACAGTTCCATGAATGCTTTCGGGATTTCTTTTCCATTTCAAAAAGTTTGACTCATCAATTCTTGGGGACTTGACACTGTCGTAGTGGTTTCACAAGAGGGTTTATAAGGTTCATCAGAGCATGAGATGAAACAAATGGTGTTTCTCCCACTTGAAGAATTCACATGGGAGTGGACTTATTAAATTATTGTGACTTGCAACTTTGTGGAGAGACGTTGCAAGTCAATGAGTACCAAATGATACTCAAGAATATATGGGAAATGATGTGAGTAATGGATGGAGGCTACACACTGCACAACGATGGTTGGTGCACAATGAATTACTATGTGATTTGGGGATGTCAATTATATGGACTACTATGACCTTCTCATTGGGATCATCATCTAACATTTGTAGATGAGTGCATAATATAGGAAACTCTAGATAGTTCTAGGTAGCATGACCCAAAATATCACATAAAGCACAAGGTGGTGAGGATTGAACTGAGGAAGAAGAGGGAGGGTTCACAATTTTTTTATGGTCTGTTGGTGGGGTTGCACTCTCTATGTTTCCCTCTGTCTTGTCCTTGGGAGGAGGTGAGGTGGTGCTTGGTTCTACTCTCGATGCTCCTGAAGGAGGGTGGTTGGAAGTACCAGTAGGTTGCATAGGTGTTAAAACAACCTACAGTGTGGGAGGTGGGTTGGGATGTGTAAGGTGCCAAAAACAGAATCCCAATGTCAAACACATGATATTGAGAGACACCATAAGTGGCGTGCTCCAAAATTCTAGATGGTGGAAACAAAAAGGGGATTTGTTGAATAGGAATTGCTCCCCATTGGTTTCCAAGCAACTGATTGATAGAAGGGGTGGGTTGGGATTGTGGTTGTGGTGAAGGTTTCATTTAGGGTGTGGCTTTATTGGAAGAAACCATGTAAAGATAAAATTATTACACCTTAGGGGGTGGAGGTTCCAGATCCTAAAAGGTTCTGATCATGTAGGAATTTTGAAAAATGTCGATCCCAGTGCACGTAAAAGATGGGATGGAGGTGCAACCAATAGTTTTTTCAACAGTGGGTAAAAAAATTTCTGGGCATGCTAGCCTCTTGGGATCATATTATGTTAATTGGTATAAATTAACAATATTATCTTCATGACATAACCTCATAAGCCAGAAGATAGATGAAGAAACATATTTCTTTGCATACATATAGGTATGCCCAAGAAGGAGGTTGTAGTCATTGTTGTTATTTACAACCTCAATGTCTATTAATAATATTTTTCCAAATAACTCTACAAGGACATTCGGGAGAAGGCCTTGAGGTTAAGCTACATGATCTTCATAAGTGTAAAAAGTCATGAGAGATTACTCTATTTTAGCGGATCCAATATTTTTCCAAACATGATTTGACATGACACAAGTGGACACACCTTCATCAATAATGCATCGATGAATCACTAGGTTGCGAATGGTCACTAGGACTTGGAAGGCTACTGAAGAGGGAATTTGTGGATTCGCTTGATCCAAATCAAACCTCATCAAATAAGATTCAGAGGGATCGATCATACTGAGGGACTACAGTAAGTATTTTTGTTGCACCAAACAACTCCTAGGAACTTCCAAAGCCAACATGGTGGCAGGGGACTGTGCTAAGCCATCCACATGCTATAATTGGGAGAAACACGAGCATTAATATTGTTGGAAATGTGACACAAAGAAAACTTAGGGACCTTAGGGATCCCATAGGTAGGGGGACTTGGTAGGTGCAAAGTTTCATCAATGGGAGTTGTGTCTTTACCCTTATTAGTAGTGGATGTTTTATTAGTTGAACCATACAAGTTGTGTCATGTATCAGTGTTCACATTAGTAGACAACATGAGGAGGTTATGCATCCCAGAGTTAGAAGTATGACTTGTTCAAGCTGGTTGGGGTGGGTAAGGTGCCATTAGTTGTCCTATCAAAACTCCTTATACGCAGAAGGAGTTCTTTATAAATATAGGTTGATTTTGGGTGGTTTGAGGCATGGGTGGGATAACCTTCCCTAGTGGGTCAGATGTTTCTTCACTTTGATTCACCTCATTCCATAGTTGGTGTGCCTTAGAAGAGTGGGGATAATAATGGATATAATGCCCATACACACCGTGGAAAGGGCATGGATGGTTTATTTGTAGTTGAGCATTCTTTTCCTTTTTAGGAGGCTAATTGAGATCTTGGTCTGCAATATTCATACCAATGTTGGCAGGTGGGTTTGTAAGTTGGTTTCCACCTCCCTATCATATTTTATTTCCCTTATTCTTTCCTCGATTCCTTTTCTTGGGATACGATTGTTGGGTATTGAGTGAAACTTGAGGGTGCATGGTTTTTTAGGTGTATTCTTTCCCTTGTGAAAAATGGGGAACAACAGGGTGTGGTTTCACTGGAGAAACTAACGACGGGATCCAAATAGGATAGTACGGGTTCATGTCCAGAGGGGTCACAAAGGTAGTAGAAGAACTACCTCACATGGAGCCACTAGAGTAAGTCCCGTGAACATTGGGGGATGAGGCAAGTGTTGATTAGGAGGTACTCGTTCATGTGTGTGATAAGGAATACAATAAATATGGGTCGCAACTTGGAGTGGTGATTGGTCCTTGATTTGGACGCACTACATTTTGAATAGTTTTGTATGCCTAAGCAATCACTTGGGGAGGGTAAGGTACATAAAAGGTGGGTATGGAAGCGATAGTACCAATGAAACCATATTCAGTGCGAGATGCCCGTGACAGATCTTTTCGAGAAGAGTCTCTATGAGGAGCATCAGGGATGATGGTATATAAATACATGGAGTGTGCATATATCAAGTCAAATTGTTGAGATTTTAGGATAGATTCTTCCTTGGTTTGAGGTCTTTCAGAGGCCATGTCCTTAGAAATGGAGAGGAGTAGGGAATTAAGAAACCATTCCAAAAAGATATGATCATCAAGTTTGATCTTATATAGACTTCTACATCTACACCACACATGGATGTGGTCTGTGATGTGGGTGGCATAATTTTATCGAAAAGAGAGAAGGATTTCTACTCTGTCATCATATTAGATGGGTGACTGAATGAGCTGCAGGAATATGGATGCTAATGCCACAAATTTAGTATGCATTTCATGGGGTTGGTCAATATACCATTGGGAAACAATACTAGTGAGGGTCCACTGGATCATGTGTGGCCTGATGGAATCATCTATGATGCTATTAGATGATATCCATATATGAAACGACATGATATGATTCTGGGGGTCTTCCCCATCCTTCCCTTCAAATTAGGGATGTCTGATGGGAGCTTCGTTGGAATAGGGGGGCAATTTGGATCATGGTGAATCGGATTGATGGTCAACCTCACCAAATAAGGGAGTTTAAGTCTATCCATAAATGGAAAACTCACAGTCATGGGACCTCCAAGTGGAGGATTTGTCAGGGGATGGTTCCCCATATGGGGGTTCTCGGTAGGTGGGTTCTTCGTGGGGGATTCCCAGTAGGAATGTTTCTTGTAGGTGGGTTTCCCATAGGAGGGTTTTCGACCAAGATATTCCCCCCACTGGATCCACCTCCAACTAATCCTCCATAAAATAAATTAGGGATTCTTCTGACAAATGAGGGAATGTTAGCATCCATAATGCTTCCAAGCTGTGAATGTATAAGTAGTTCTAACTATAAGGGGTCAGAACCAAGTGAAGATGTTGTTTGTTATATTGGGGTCTAGCGTGATGTGACAATCATAAAATCTAAAGGAGAAAACTGAGGGGGTTCACCTTGAATCCTCTGAGAGTATCTCGAAGGATCAATATTGATTGATTCTAAATTAATAGATGCAGACTTAAGATCGATCAAATCTCAAAAAATGTAATGCAACCAAGTGTGAAAAAGATGAGCGCTTAATAAAATTAGCACTCATAAAAAAACAAGCTTGAAAAACCTACTGTAACCATGTGTTACAGTAAGTGAGAGACAAAAACAATGGGCAGAAATCCAACAAGCAACACTACCTTGGAAAAAAAATAACTCACTAACTTATGAGATACGGGAGCATTAAAAAACATAACTAATAGATGGAATCCCTCACAAGACATATCCTCCAGGGTGATGAAATATGTAGTCAGAAAATGCATCCTAGAATACCAAAGTGGCTAAAGGATATCCCCTTACCGGGGGGGATCCCAGGTCAAAGAGCACTAGAAAAATGGAAACTAGGCTACCTCATTCATGGCACGTCCAAAAAGGTAAATCCACCGCTTCAATCATTTGGTCGCTGCACCACCACTATGGTCGTTGGTAAATACAACGAGGAAAACGAGTATGTGTCCTTCGAAACTAAGTGGGGAGTGGAATTCCACCCAGCCTTTCGAAACCAGTCTCGTGACTTTACCTCCTAAGGGAGAAACCTTCCAACAAATTAGTTTCAACCGTTCAAAAAAATACTAGGGGATTTTGGTTCCCAATGAGTCAACAAATATGTTTCATTTGTGGATGGAAAAAGGGGAATTGTTTGGATTCCTATCCCCATTTCCCTACCTGACTACAATGTTCATTTAATTCCTCAAGTGAAGTTATTGTGTGTTGAGGTATGGTTTATTTCAAGGCTTCGTTGGCAGCATGAACCAACGGTATTTTAACTTAAGGAGTGTTTTGTGTGCATTGGTGGTGTGTACAATATATAACTAAGAAAATAAATGCTTAACATAAATAAAAAAATTTCAATTCTAAGTTTAGATGTTTCTTGAAAACATCAATTCAACGTAAAAAGGATATGACTAAGAATTCAATTTCAAAGCATAAAAAGATTATTAAGCACACTTTTTAAAAAAAATGTTACTTACACTTTTTCTTTTTCTTTTTGGAGGGCGGAAATCAGATGTCTTTCTATAATTTTTGAATCATAATTAATAAAAAAAATTACATATATAAATTCCTCTAAAAAAAATACATGGTTTGAAAAAAAACACACAAATCTGAGTCTGGGAGGAAAATATATCTTCGTTCAAAAAACGACAATCTTCAACAATTTTGTGAGCGGACGAAAATATTGCAGAGGGATTCTTGAAAGAAGTAAGGGTAAGCTTGACCAACAAAGGGTGTATTTAGGCCAGTTTCATCATTATAAAGACTCATATAGTATCAAAAAAACAAAAAATCAAGCAAACCAAGCAAGACCAACTGAAAAAACTAAGAGAGAAAGGTGGTTGAACATAACTAGAAATCGATATGGATAGAACCTGAAGGAGTCGCCAAAACTGTTATTGGTTTTTGCAAATCGGTATGTGCCAAAAGGAACCTACTAGGGTTTATGTCCCTAGTAGCATTTCTAACAAGGAAAATTTAACAACTAACAAACATAAATAAAAAAATATTTTGAGCATGCATATAACTGAAATTAAAGATAATTAAATAATTCTAAACTAACATTGGATGCATTCTTTGACACACATATTGGAGGAATCAAAGAAAAATTGTATTTTTCATTGAAAAAAATGGGATTTTCATGGACCAAAGGTTACCTCATAGTTGTAGTGACGGGGGGGGGGGGCGCGCTGCAACTTTCTGAAGAAGAATGCGCCTGGTCTCCTTACAGCCCAGTGTTCTCCAGACATGTGTCACTAGGTGCAGATATCCAATGAAGGTGAAATGGGAATACGTAGTGAAGCTTTGGATCTCAAGGGGATATTTTGGCAGGGTAATGGTATGGGTGATGAGTGGATATGTTTGGTTGTGATTGGGGATCTTCATTGTCAATATATAGGCACTATAGGTAGTATGGAGGGATGAGGATCAATTAGAGATTTTTCCTTCGTTTTTTTTTTAAGTTTATTCTTCTTCTACGTGATTTTTGGGATCCTCATCCATGCCTTTGGGTAGGTGCCAAGTTTCTTTTTTGTGAAAAAAGTAAATATCCAAAATGTTAGTTTAGGAAATATGACTCATAGTTTTTGGATTTAATGAACCAATTAATATTTGAAATGGAATTTTATGGTTGAATTAAGAATTTTGGTTCAATGAAGGTCGATGTGGTGGAAGCTAAAAGTGGTTAATAAGGTATATATTTGATGAGGCTAGGTCACATGTAAGGTGGACAAATTGTGGTGTTGACAAAACCACAACTTAATACAATTTATTACAAGTAGTTCCCTACAAACCCTACCTAGGAAAGCCATAAGAAAACCCTATCCACCAACTCCTTCTACGTATGAGTCAGTCCTAACCAAAGTTAGTCAATCCACCAAATATTCTCAACAAGATAGAATACACAACAACAATTCTTCCTTGGCACATTCACTTGCATCACATAAGTGTACAACATAGTCTCTCTTTATCTTCTCCACATTGAGCACTCAAAGTAGTATCAGTGTTTCCAAATTCCAAAAAACCCTAGTCTCCTTCTCTCATAAGAACTATAGGATCATAGGTGCTCCATTTGTTCCTCTAATGTTTCTCCCAAATCCTAAATTTTATAATATTGTTAGGGAAATTACCTAACCCTAGTATTCTCTTAAATATCCTTATGGACCATAGTCCTCAAAACAAATAAATAAAATTCAATGAATAAGAAGTACAAAGAGACTAGTTCACTCTTACTTCACATATTTGGCACATGCATGTGATCATAGGATTGAACATGAATGAATTAATGAAGAGACCCAATTATCCATTTATTTATTTGAAAGGTAAGGGAGGATTGAAATAAAAAAGTGGACCTTGTCCACAACAATAAACCTAACTATATAATAGATAGGATCACAGCTGAGGTGCTCCAAGTCTAAGTGACACGTCTTGAAGATATAAGGTATGCATGTTTATCAAGTAAAGTTCCAAATTTGAGTAATTAAAAATATGTCACTACTCCATGAGATGTGTCAAATGATACTCCTCAAAATACCTCCAATGCTCCCTCCTATTCCATTTTACCTCGGATTCTGATGCATCTACATGATCATTTCTCAACCCAATTGTCCTAGATTGAATTCCAAACCTCCATGCAAGAAACCAAGTGTATCCATACTAACTAGGGCTCAAAATCCCCCTCCTAGATGTGTAGTGATCCTCCTCCAAGTGGATATTCCTACCAAGCAAGAACCCAACCGTCATGTGCATTCCATGAAGAAAGTCATTAAGCCACATAGGTCTCCAACCTATTAAGGAAGTGTGCCACATATGCATCAAGTAAACACATATCGATCCATAAGTAGGCTATCCCTATTGTGTATTTCTATCATGGTACAACCAAGAATAACTATTACATAATGTGCCTTACATCGCATGAAACACCCCTAAACATGGTGTAACCACTTTTGGAGTAATCCCTTTGGTTAAAAAAAGGAATAGATGTTAAATAATGGTGTCAAATTTGGAAACTACCTCTACAACTATAACAAGTTACACCACGAAGACTTGGATAAGATTTGGTTAGTTGTTCCAACTTTTAGAAATGAAATAAGAAATTCCTAAAAATATTAAATACGGTTATTTTAGCTATAGAAAAAATCATTTTCTTGAGAACCATGGTAGAAGGTTGGTGGTGGGCCAAATATTATCAACAATAACTACTAGAATCCCTTACTTTTAACTTTAAATTATCAACTTGAGAAGTGTACAAACTTCATATATACTCTGCAAAATATATGCAACTTATGGGGGTTTAATTTATATTTATCAAAGACAACTTTCCAAATTGGAATGTTTTAGATACAGCCCTTCTATTCTCAATCCTACTTTCCTTTAACCCAGTGGGCCTTAATCCTATCCTGAAGATAAATAGCAGGAGGATCAAGATTGTCTCATCACTATGTATGGGTTTTATGAAATAATATAAAGGAATAATTTTTAGTTTCAATATTTCATAAAATATTCCCAAGCATAATTTGAAGTCAATAGACTTCTGATGTGTGAAACGCTAATGGAAATATTCTTAAATTAAAATTTTGTAATTAAATGACAATAAATTAAATTCTTCTAATCATAAACAAATCACTATAGTAAAACCTGACAAGAAACTACATGAAAAATGAGTATGTAAATGAACAAGGAAACCATGATTAACTTTAATATATTATATCCAAGCATGTAACAGAATGAAGGGGTCCTTTTTCTTGTATTTATGGGGGCCTCTTGAAGATGGGTACAAGAGCCTATGAAATATTCTTACTACTCAAATAACATCAATGTTTCTTCTTTATTCATAAAAATAGGTATTACATATTGGGGAATGTATCAAAAAATAAACAGTTCTTCGCATAGTCTTAAACTTAAAATGTATCAAAGTTTTAACAACTATCCACCATTGGGTTTTGCCCTCAAATTTTATTTATACCAAAATTATTAAAAATAAAATTTGGATCATTCACCCCTATTTTCAGGTAATTAATTGAAATCACGGTCTTAATATCTGGGTGAGTAATGCATCTGGGACAAAACTCGAGCTCAGTTGTGCCTGAGAGCTGTCTTGCATCTTGAGACTGGTCATTTCATTAATTACATAGGCTAGTTACTATTTTCTTGGTCGATGATCCCTATTGTTTAGCCTCCTCTTTCTACCTCCACAGTCTCATAAATTCAAGTGCAACTTAGTTACACCAATCGTTGGAATCACGGGAATTCAAAACAAAAACAAGGACAACACTTTAACCAAGGATCACTGAATTAATTAATCATGCATGCTAAATTATCTAGGGGTTAATTATCACAAATTTTATTCATACCATGCTCATCATATATCCTTATATCTCCTTATTTAACTTCTAGATAATGTGAAGATTGACCAATCAACCTACCAAAAATGAGTCCCATTGAGTCCCCCTGATTGACAGTTGCACATCCTTGTGAAAAGAAATGGTTATCATTATCTTAGTGCCAAAGGCTCTAGATACTCTACATATGCTTCTCTTCCATCATATGTGATGATCCTTGTGGAAGATCCCTGATTGTAGTAACCAATAGTTTTCTCTTCATGTTTCCAATTTTTTCTTTCTTCATTTGCATCCATATTCCGATATGCATTAATAGGAATAAATAGAGGAGGAGTAAATTTTATCCCAATCCATTTTTTAGTTTATTCTCCTATAGAGTTTCTTTGTATAATTGAGCTTTGAGTAGGGTCATTTGTAATCTAGTATGGGAGTGTGGCTCCCTTTCTTTTATATTATGGAAAATTCGCTTCCACGTATCATGGGATTCTTTAACAACACCTTACTTCTCTTCCCTAACCACTTCTTCAAATGGGACTACAAACCCCATATTCTTCTCCTCTAATATTGTGATTATATCTTTATCTCTACATAGGGTTTTTTGAGTTCTAATGAACTCCTCAGGATTGGTATCTTCAACTCTGATCCATAGTTCAATGTTGCATTCCTCTTCCTAATTGATTATCATTTCCTACTCTCTTTCAATATCATTGTGTATTCAACAACATAATTCCCTTAGTTGCACATACCTTGCATATGGGTTTGGGGACCAATTTTAGGGATTGGATGTGGGAGCAGGTAGTTATGCATATAAAATCCAATCCACAAGTCCTCATTTTTTGTGCTTTGTTGGAGGGTGTCCACAAAGTCTTTTGGAGTATATAATTCAGATGGAAGTTTTCTTCTTATTATTTCCAACTGAAATATATACCATTTCTATTTTTAAAATGTTGTATAGGCCATGGAATGCGATCTATAGTTCATCATCTTATTGACGACTAGTCATTCAAACCATGGTACCCTCTAGTGCATTGATCCTTTTATCTCTTATCAATAATTCCTATTTAGATTTTGTGATTCTTCCTTTAGTTCCGCATTCTCCTCTTCAAGGAAATTTTTACTATCTAGGTGTTGTATCCTCAATATTTGGATATTTTCTTGCATTATGGCTACCACTTGAGAAGACAATACATTTTTTTCAATTTTCTTAACATTTTTTTTAGCTATAGACATTGCTTTCCATTCTAGTATTTCCTGCTTATCCTTGTCCAGTTTTTCCATTAGGCTTCATAATTGCATTTCTTTCTCTTGTAATTACTCTGCATCTGCCTTGTTGGTGAGATATTGTCAATGGTTTATAGGATATCCTTGTCCTACATGATTTGATTCATGTCGATAGGATCTACTTCATATTCTATATGAGGTTATGCATGGTCTATAAGATATGATTCATCTTAATCTATGTATATTCTTTCTTATTGCTTGAAATACTGGGACCGAGTCCTTAATATTCTTGATAATCTTATAAATTCATTATATCTCATAGAGGAGGTATACTTCCTTCCTTTTAAGTTGATGATAATATATGCTATTAGTTCATCCTCATCCCCCATATTGATATTTTTATGAGCCTTGGTTCTAGCAGAAGACCCATATTGAGATACCTTCTTTTTCTTTTCTATAGTGGTAAGAGGTTTAACTTCAGGGTTTCTTCCTCGTCCTTGAACATACTTTTCTATCATATGAATGAATTCCTCCTAACTCAGGTGGGAATTGATATTATAGGTTTTTACATATTACCATTTTAATGAGGTAGTGCTGATCCAATGCATCCTTATTACATTGATTTACCTTGATACTTAATCCCCCCAAAGAATCTAAAAAAAAGTGGTGGATGCTAATATTATGTTTTGGTTCCTCGTGAGAATATTTTTTAAAAGACTCAAAAAAATGAAATGATAAACATGGACCATACTTATCCTTCCTATGTAGGATATATATTTAAGGATAAAATACACTTCATCCAAAGGTCTTGGCAAAGTATCTCTCTTTACTCCATTTTTTCCTCCTCATATGTTTCTTGGGCTTTAAAGAATTCCTTGTTTTCTTTATTTTCCATTTCTCTGTATTCTTTGATGTAGGATTTTACTCCTAGAATCCCTGTGTTGTTGATCAAGGTGACTTCATTTATGACAATTTGAATCCCTCTCACCTTTGGGACAAATCTATTTTCTTTAAACGACTTCAGGTTTTTAGAAAACCCCAAAGCAATGTCATCATCAAATCCATTTAGATTGGAAAAGAAAGATATCTATCTTACCTGCTAAAAGGTTTCAAACACTTATGGGTTTGAATATAGCTTGGAATGATCTATGGGTTCACTCATCTTAAATCTTGTTGTCATTTTATATGTCTTTATATAGGCTTTCTAATATTTCCTTCAAGAATTTTAGAAATACCTTGCACACCCTTCCGAATACAAACAATTTCTATTTGTTTACCTAAAGGAGAGTTCCTCTTCTAGTTGGAGGTATATAAAAAAGGAAGTTTCAAAATTCTTTAGCAAAGCCTAATCCTAGGGGCTTGAAAGAAAATTTTTACTCAATATAAATTTCATAGACAGCTTGAGGACCAACAACCTTACTTGAATGCCAATACAAGTTTTCTCCTATCGACGATATTTGTTCATGAACTTCTTCCAATGATGCTTCTCAAGTCTTTGAGTTTTACAATTAAGAATTGAAATTCAAATCACATGAGTTCTTGATGGAGTATTAGTTCATAATTAAATTCCCTTATGCTTAAAAATTCCATCATTTTTTGAACATCTTGGCTTGCTTCTCTGACTCCACTCTTTATCGGTATTTTTCAATGATGTCAATCACCTTATTCAATTGAAGGACCATTCATGTGAGTGATTATGTTAAATGTAGTGATGCTACCTTGAGCCTATCACCACGCATGTGAATTATTGTGTCTTAGATCCACATTTAGCTTATCATTACATATGCCAATGAATTAAATTTACATGTGTTTGTGTTTGGAGTAGTTTCTATTCCTCCCCAAACTTAATTGTTGATTTTCTCATCGACATATGAATAAGTTTTGGATAATATGATGAGCTTATGTGCATGTTAAATGAATAGAGTGATAGAAGGGAGTGTGTACCTTTTGTCAGTTATGTAACATTGTCAAAATCAACATTGACTAATTGTGATAACATTTGAAGCATATGATTGATTAATATTGATTGGATACTAATAATATGTTTTTACTGGTAAAAAGGTGGTGGAATTGTCGTTCTTGTAGTGTTGGAGTTGCATCATGTGATTGTTGTAGAGAACAAATTATATTCTTGCAGCATTTTAGATGGATCTTGTTGTTTCCAAAAAAAGAGAATATATGAAATAGGATATATAAAAAACTATATGAGAATATGAAGCTCTTTTAGTTGTTGTAGTAGATATTGAGGTCCTCTGGTTTTGCATAAAAAGAGTGATTAGATCAATGGGATAGAGATTTTTTTTTTATCGGAAAACAAGGATTTGCTTATATGAGGTTTTCAAGTAATGGATTGTCTTGAATTCCCCTAGGGTTTTCATTTAATAATTTTTTCCCTTTTTTATTTTTTTAGCCAATAATAGGGACTTTCAAATAGGAATGAGGGCATCAACGCCCTCAATCAGAATTAAATGATTCCTATCCATTTTCATTGTGAAGTCATATTTGGACATGATCTTCTTATATAATTCTAAGTGATGACCTACTAGGAGAGGGGTCTCAGCATCATCCATTGGTTTGATTTTAACTGATCCACTTTCATAGTGTTGATGTAATTGTAACTTCGAAATGTATTCACTTGTATTTCTTATGTATTGTAACCCGATGTTTATTCCGGGATGTATTTGTATTGTACTTGAGTCATGTCATGCCCTGAGGTTCCTATCGAGAGTTTCTATAATGTAAACAAGTCATGTCAAGTCAAGGTGGGTAACCCTCCTATTGTCTAAGGGTTAAAGTCCCCGCAGTTTTGGGTCACTAGGGTTATTAGACCCACCAAGTGAAGTCGGCCCTAGTTGGGTTTAGTTAAGTCAGGAATTAGTATAAATAGAGAGATAGCCTCTCTATTTATCACACACTCACTCACACTCAGTTGTAGTGCATAGCTGAGGAAGAGAAAGACACTGGAGCAAAAAAGAAAGAGGTTACTGCTATCGGGAGATCATCTTAATGTTTTTGGGTTTCACTTTTGGTGCTGATTCTATCTCTGAAGAAGTTGCAGGGTTTTCTCCATTTATGGTTTCCCCGAGGAAAAACACTGTGTTCATTGTCTCTTGTGTTTGATTGTTGTTCTTGTTGTTCTCTCAGTTAAAGATCCTAATGTTATGCTAGCTTGATGTTAAAAATCTAACATGGTATCAGAGCTAACCTGAGAAGAAGATACTGTGCAGCTACGGGAACTAGGGCTTCCTATTTTGTGGATCTCTCCACAAATTTTCAGAAAAAGTAGGGTTGAATAACTCTCCTCCCTAGGGTGCATCTTTCTATCAAAGAAGAATCCAATTCTGAGGTTTTTCAGTTTTGGACCCGACATAACTGCCGAAAATTAGGGTTTTTCACAGAAGTGGAATTTTTCAGTGAGCCCAGGACTGGATTGATCTCCTCCCTAAAATCAAAGTTAGCGATCAAATTCAAAGCATTTGGTTGGACATAACTTTGGAAAAGAAAAACCCTAATATGCTCCTGAACCAACACTACAGGATTTCAGCTCCAAATCCAGATATGACATCTTGACCTGGTAAGATATAAATATTTTATATTTCCATTTGAGGTTCTCAGTTAAGATGTCTCATCAAGCTTGATGAAAAGCTTGAGGGAGCTGATAAATTCCAAGCCTGGAAGTATAGGATCTCCCTGGTTCTGGAAGAAAATGAGTTGGACTCCTATATCAGTGGGGAGGTTCCAGTTCCAGAGGGAGATGAGGACAAGGCATTACATAAGAAGAAGTTTTTTATGGAAAAGAGGATCATTGTTGATTCTATCAAGGATCACCTCATACCACAGGTGTCCTCCCTCAAGAACCTGAAAGCCATGTTTGATGCCCTAACCAAATTGTTTGAAGGGAAGAACATCAATCGGAAGATGACTCTAAGGAACCAGTTGAAGACTGTAAAGATCCAGAATGAGGAGACCATCCAATCATACTTCACAAGGGTCTCCCAGATCAAAGAACAGTTGGAAGCAGTAGATGAAGAAGTGGAGAATGCAGAAATTGTGATGACAACCTTGAATGGCCTCCCTAGGTCATGGTATTCTTTCATCCAAGGAATCTGTGCTATGAAGAAGATAGTCAAGTTCAGTAGACTGTGGGAAGAATTTTCACAAGAAGAAGCTCGAATAACAGCTCAAGAAGAAAATATAGGAAGTGAAGATCAAGCTCTCAGAGTACACTCTAGGAAAGGAAGAAGGGAAAATCATCATCACCAAGGTAAGCATTCTCATCAGAAAAATAATCCTGTAAGAAGGGATCCATCCAAACTCAGAAGTTATACATGTGATGAAATATGACACTTTGCTAGAAATTGTCCCATGAATAAGAATCGATCCAAGAAGAAGAAGAACTCCAAAAGAAGACATCATGATCACACTGTTGAGGATGATGATCCTCCCAGGAAGAGAGTAAAATAAGAAAGTGAAGATGAATATGTTTTGATCTCCACTCTCACGGGAACTTTCACTCATGGAAGCAAAGATTGGCTTATTGACAGTGGGGCTTCCAAACACATGACAGGTTTCAAGGAATCCTTTAAGAAACTGTCCGAACATAATTCACCCCATAAGGTGAAACTTGGGGATGACTACCAATATCCCATAAAAGGTAGTGGTGAATCCTCCTACAAGCTAGACTCCGGAAAGTATGTTAAAATGAAGGATGTCTTGTTTGTACCAGGACTAAAGAAGAATATTCTATCCATATCGACACTGGATACAAAAGGCATGAGGGTTGCATTTGTAGATGGCCAAGTCCTCATGTGGTCAAGAGGAAAGGCTTTTGACGATGCAATAGTGATTGGAGAACAAGAAGGAGGATTATACAAATTGAAGGGCCATCCAGAACAAGCTTTGGTCCATGACACAGTAGAGCCAAATGAACTTTGGCATAGAAGGCTTGCACATGTGCATTACAGAGCACTACCACTTGCAAGCAAATTTATTGAAGGTCTTCGAGAAATTCAAGCAAAACATGAAGGGGTATGCAAAGGATGTGCAAAAGGAAAGAATACAAAGAAGACATTTCCAAGTAGCGAGAGCAAGGAGAAAGGAATCTTGGAAATCATCCACTCCGATGTATGCAGACCAATGTCATCAAGTTCACTAAGCGGGTATGTATACTATTTTTCTTTCATTGATGAATTTTCTAGGAAGACATGGATTTACTTCATAAAGAACAAAGATGAAGTTTTCAGCAATTTCAAGGAATTCAAAGCCTTGATCGAGAACCACACAGAAAAAAAAATATCAAGACCTTTCGATCAGATAATGGCGGAGAATTCACATCAAATGAATTCAAAAACTTATGCAAAGAATCAGGGATTAAGAGGGAGTTATCTACTCCATATAATCCACAACCAAATGGGGTTGTAGAGAGGAAGAATAGAACTATCATGGAAGCTGCAAGAGCAATGCTTCATGATCAAGATCTTCCCATGCATCTATGGGCAGAAGCTACCAGAACATCGGTGTATGTATAGAACCGTACTCCACATAGAGTACTCACGAACAAGACACCTAAAGAATTATTTTCTAGCAAGAAACCAGAAGGCAGCCATCTCAGAATATTCGGTTGTCCAGTGTACATACACATTCCAAAAGAGAAGAGAACGAAACTAGATCCTTCAGGAAAGAAGGGTATATTTTGGGATACTTTGAAAGCTCGAAGGCTTACAGAATATACTTCCCAAGAAGATCGACATCAGTAGGGATGTAACATTTGATGAAGACACAAATTACAACAAATCTAGAAAGAGACCTGCTGAAGAACCTAACAAAGCAAAAGCACCCAGAATTCATGATACAACCATGAATAAATAAATTCAAGAAGAAGATCGAGAATTTGAAGAATCACAAAGACCTATATATCCACCTCAGGAGAAGAATCCTCACAAGAGGAAACCCTCTTGGGTACGAGAAATTATCCAAGGTGTGGAAAGATATGGGGCTCCAGAAGAGAATCACAGAGAAAGAAAGAGAACCATATCTTGCTCCGGATATGTAGCTTTACTATGTGACTTTATCAATGAAGAACCTTCCAATTATGAAGAAGCAGCAGAACCGAAAGAATGGAAGGATGGTATGTTCGAAGAGTATCAATCGATCATGAAGAATGATGTTTGGGATGTTGTCCCAAGACCAGAAGGGAAGTCGGTTGTAACTTCCAAATGGATCTACAAGATCAAGCATGCTGCAGATGGTAGCATAGAGAAATATAAGGCAATATTTGTGGCTCATGGTTTCTCACAGAAAGAAGGAATAGACTATGAAGAAACCTTTTCACATGTAGCCAGATACACTTCCATCAGATCAGTACTTGCTATGGTTGTAGTAATGAAATGGAAGATACACCAAATGGATGTCAAGACTGCTTTCTTGAATGGTGTAGTGGAAGAGGAAGTGTATGTAGAACAACCACTTGGTTTTGAGACACATGACAGGGAGTCTCATGTGTTCATATTGAAGAAATCCCTATATGGTTTGAAACAGCCACCCAGGACATGGTACGACAGAATTGATAGCTTTCTATCCAGTTTGGGCTTTACCAAGAGTAAAGAAGATTCCAACCTTTAATACAAGGTTGAAGATGGAAACCCAGTGATGCTCCTACTGTATGTAGATGATCTATTTGTAACAGGTATGGATAGGTTTATTTCTGATACGAAGAGAAAGCTTGATGCCGAGTTCGAAATGAAGGACTTGGGTATGATGCATTATTTTCTAGGCATGGAGGTGTGGCAGAATGCGGATGGAATCTCCCTCGGACAAGGAAAGTATGCAGTAGAGATCCTGAAGAGGTTTGGGATGATGGACTACAAGGCCATGACCACACCCATGGCATCGAACCTGAAGCTATTGAGTGATGCTTCATCAGACGCGATTGATGCTACGATGTATCGTCAGATGATTAGGTCCTTGATGTACCTGAAGAACACGAGACCAGACATTTGCTTTGCTGTGAACACCTTGAGCCAGTTCTTGACAGATCAGAGACATGTTCACTTGATTATTGAAAAGCATATTCTGAGGTACCTGAGGGGTACAATTGATTATGGGCTCAAGTACGAGGCGAATCAGAACATTAACCTAGAGGGTTATGTTGATTCATATTGGGAAGGCAGTGCCATTAATAGGAAGAGCACTTCAGGGTGTTGCTTCAGTATGGGATCATGTGTGATCTCTTGGTTTAGCAAGAAGCAATCTTGTGTGGCACTGAGTATAGCTGAAGCAGAGTATGTTGCAGCTTGTTCAGCTAGTTGTGAGGCAGTATGGCTGGGGAAGCTACTGTCTAATTTATTTGATCTCCAGATGGATGCTACTTGTATACATTGTGACAACTAGAGTTGTGTGTTCCATGACAAGTCGAAGCATATCGAGATCAATTATCACTATATTAGGGATATGGTGTAGAGGGGAGCAATGAAGCTCTAGTATGTTGTGACGGAGGAACAGATAGCTGATGTGTTGACAAAGCCATTGGCTAGGGTGAAGTTCGAGTACTTAAAGGAGAAGCTTAGTGTTCTCCAGATCAAGGTTTCCTCCAAAGGGAAATGATGAGACCCAGAGCCATTCTAACATGGTGACAGGATTAGTTCCTTCCATGGTTAGATGTAAGGGTTGAGACATTCTATCATGTGAGAGGATTGGTTCCTTCCATGTCAGATGTGAGTGTTGAGCCATTCTGATGTGAGTGTAGGACACGGGGGGCGTCACCTAGGGACCAATATGATATCACGTCCGTTCATATTGGGGGGGTTAAAATTAAAAAATTAAAAATCAATATATTGGGGGTATATTAGGGGTAAAAAGGGTTTTTTTTTACTATTTAAATATCCAATATGCTGGGGTATGTTTTATTCAACATTCTTGCCCGCGCCGTTCACCAGTCCTCCAAGCCTGCTAGGTGCCTGCGAGCTGCTTTTGCTTATGGTCTGAGTGCACCTACACCAAGCCGAGGTGCCTGCAAGCTGGGTCTGCTTGTGGTCTGAGTGCACCTACATGTGCTGCGTAGATTTTTCAAGTGGTTTTCTCCATCGTTTTGCTGGGTTTTCTGGATAACAAGGGCATGTTGGTCCTTGGGTTTTCTCCATCATTTTTTTGGGTTTTCTGGATAACAAGGGCGTGTTGCTCCTTGGGTTTTCTGTGGATTTTCTCCATGTTTTCTCCATCGTGTTTTCTGGCTGGATAACAGGGTGTTTTTTCAAATCGAAGCAGTGGTAGCAATGTTTTCTGGAAAACGAGGGCGTGTTGCTCCTTGCGTTTTCTGTGGGTTTTCTCCACATTTTCTCCATCATGTTTTCTGGCTGGATAACAAGGCATTTTTTCAAATCGGAGCAGTGGTAGCAGTGTTTTCTGGAAAACAAGGGCGTTTATTCACCATTTTCTGGGTGTGGGTTTGTGGTGGGTTTCTTTGGTGCTGGAGGAGGCACGTTGGAGAGCCATTGCATAGCATTCTTGGAGGTAAGTTGTAGTGTGTTTAATCTTTGATGAAAAATGCCTATGGTCAGGGGCCATTTAGTGGACTTGATCTTTCAATTCATACTTCACTTTCCCTCCCTGACCTGGTTTATAGGGGCACTCTTTAGTACATATTGAGCTTGGATCAAACAGAAACATAATAGCAGTTGCTTTGGAAAATCTGAAAGTAAGTCCATGTGTACATGCATTTGCTCAATGGATGATCTGAAATGTGGATCACTTTTAGGCTTTTTGCATAAAATCCAATTTTATGTTTGTCTGAATTACATGTTTTTTAAAGGCATCAAGTCTGGCTGCAATGTAAATTGATTTTGCTTTAGCTTATATGTAAGTTTAGAATCCAGTTAAAAGGCTTGATACACTTAATTTTTTAATAAGGTTATGGATGAAGGAAAAAGAGACAACGTGAATACTGATCAAAGAATTTATGCTACACCATTACATATTATATCAAATATGGATGTTGTTAATCACAACTTTCCATTAGAGATGCAGAAATATTTTCGTAGCTGTTGGTGGCAATGAATCAAGGAACTGTCTTTCCTAGATGGCAGCCAATGATTGCTTTGGGATTAGCCATGGAAATCATTTGTGTGCATTCATTTTTTTATCTAAATTTATACAACAAATTGACTGGTTGGTGCATGGTCACATTGGTGTTTACCCAAATTTATATAGTACATTGATTGTCTAGAGCATCGGTGTGTCTGTCCTGCTTAGAGTCTCTCTTAATATCAGTGACTTGCATAGCTTTAATATCATATATAGGTCAACATAACTAGAGATTTTGTTTATCTCCACATTTATTGAATAATTAAAAACATAAAAACAATATAGCATGGATGAATGAGGTTGAGTTGGAGAATGCAAACAAATTAACAGGAGCTATTATATATAAGCATGCATTCCAAGACCTTGGACTATTGAGCTATTATATATGAGCGAAGGGAAGAATATATATTCCTAAGAATATATTTTTTCACATTTCAAGTTGACTCAGTGGAGAAGTTGGATTGATGTAAGCATGCAGTGACCTTGGAGTAGCTACTAAACAAAAAAATATTTATGAAGTAGGCATTATTCCTTTGTTTTCCTGGTACCATCAGGTATTGTGTTGTTTCCACAGGAAATGCCAACAGTTCTGAAAATCATACAAGTATAACCATAGGGCTGTTCAAAACCAAACAGATCTACTAGGACAAGTTTGCAGTCACATTTAGTGCTCTTCCTGCCCATATTTACTACTGAAAAACATCCTTGTTTTGCTGCCAATCTGCTACCAGTTTACAGGCCTCCAGAAATGTAAGAAGTCATGCTGTAGATGGGTATTTGTAGGCTTTGAGTCTTCCATAAATCCAAGGAATAACACACTTATAGAAATGTCTGAAAAAGGCATCATCAGTCTGCTCTGTCACTGCTATTTTGTCCAAAATTTTCTAGAGCAAAACCTAAAAACATCCTTGTAGCTGCTGCCCTTAATGTCCTCTCTACAATGTGCCACATTTAGTATTTCCTGCCCAGACTGCTATCTTCAAACCTACAGTCAAATCTATTCTGCTAGTATGAGTGATGAATTAGGGTTCCATAATACATACTTGAATTACATCCTAAACTCTAGAAAGAGGCTTACAATGCCATCATATCCACATAAGTTAGCCAAATGCTCAGGGACAAGGGTGCCATCCAAATAATCCCTCAAACATTAGGTATTGTGTTGTTTCCATGTTTTTCAATGTTAAGTTTCTATTTAATGTAGAAACTCATGGTCTACAACAATAAATATTTTCAATTGTTCTAATATTAAGTATTTTTTTCACTAAAATGTTTTGGACTCTTTTGCAAAGATTCGATAGAGAGAGGAATAAAAATAATTTATAGATTATGTCCTTAGACATGATGATCATATTACCTTATATGGATTTGGTTTGTTATTTGTTAGAGTGGGAGAAAAATCACATGTCTGGTGCAGGATCATTATTGTTTTTCCAAGCTAGTATTGAATTTAAATTCTACACGAAAGTCTTATCTATGGATTGTCTAGTATCTTGAAAGAACATGTTAGAATCTCCCATTATGATTTTCAATAAGAGAGTTATGTTTATGATAAATTTAGATTGTAATTTAGAGATGTGTTAAAGTCACATATATTAACTTGGATTGCTCCAAAGTTTGAGTTTTTTTGTGTTGTTATCTTATGAGGCTTCCTTTGCATCCCTAGAACATGATGTTGGTTGGGAATTACTTTTGGCTCCTATAGGTCATTGATAAGTGATTTTCATCAATCTCACACAAATGTCCCCTATTTTGCAGCATGTTCCTCTACCTTGGTTCCCTTCAAGGGTGACTGTTGAAAAGGACTATTCAATACCCAACTTGAAATAAATATTCATATGATTTTAATCTTTTATAACCCCTGGTACTATTTGTCAATTGAGTGATGGTTTTTTAGTGTCTTGTTTGAATTTATTCTTCTTTTTCTCTTTTAGAATTAGGTCTATGCATGATGAAATTGGCCCCTAAATATATCAATCTATCAAACTCTTAAGGCTTATAGGACATTGAATCTTCAAACCATGGATCCATTTTCTTCTCCTCTACCCATTTAGTAGGTTCTTAAGAAAACCTTATAAATGATTGATATGAATCTGAAGACAGCACATATTTCTTACTACCTCCTATTTTGGTTGCTTCTTTTTGGATCACTGTGTCTACTTTGACACATTCCTCAATTCCCTTAACTAACTTCTTGTCATTATCAAAGCATTTAGTATAATATTTTTCAACTGCAAAAATTGTGTATGCATCATCCTGTCCAGTCACACCAGTTGCTACTGGCTCCACTAAAGCAGTTGCAGCCACTGCAACACATGCAGACATAGCTTCTTGAACATATCACCCTTCAATTTTTTTTACAGTTTGGAACCTGAATGCTCTCTTCAATGTTTCCATGTTTAAAAGATTCAAAATTGCTAACAATGTTATCTGTCAGTGATTTTTTACGATCTAGGAACTCACGATATTTATCAGCCTTCGGTGGAAAACACATTTAACGTTACCCCTACCCGTACTCACATTCTTTAAACAAATTAAGGGAGTTAGATTCATGCTAAGAATATTTACAAGGTGCTGACTAAAGTGTATATATTGTCCTACATCTAAATTTTTGTGAAGAAAGATTGTTAATTACCATCCTAGTGATTCAAAAGGAGCATTCTCCTTATCTCTATATGCTATGTCTTCAAATTCTTTATGATATATCTCCGATCAATTGCAATTAGTTGTTCTCACCTTGAGGGCTCAACAGAAGGAAAACACATTTTCTCTGTAATGTAAAATCCTACTTATAGTATTTTCTTTATGTTATAAAATAGAATATATCATATTCATGTGGTTTTCTTGAAAAATTTAAACGTTATTTATCAAAAATATTGAAATATTTATGTTTTTTATTATCCAAAGAATAAGGTAAAATCAGCTTACTATATCTTTAAGGTACAATCGGTTTATTATATCTTTTTGTTGTTTCAAATCAGGCAATTCATACAGTTGACAAATGTATTCTTTGGAGGTTTAACTGTGGATTTCATCAAAGGATGGAAACTTACCCTAGTAATGTTGTCTACGATTCCTCTTTTTGTAGCAGCAAGTGGTGATATGGCTATGATAATATCAAAGAAGTCAATCCAAGGTCAGCAAGCATATGCAGAAGCAGGAAATGTCGTGGAGAAGACAATTGGTGCCATTAGGACTGTAAGTATACATCAACAAAGCAATGTATACCTTGTCATATGATATCATAAATTCAATATTCTTTACTTTTGATTGAGTTTACCACTTCATATCATGACAAATTCTATTTCATATTTAAATTATTTACCTTTTAGGTTGTGTCTTTTACAGGGGAGAGGAAAGTTGTGTCTGGTTATGATAAGTCACATAAGACCACATACAAGATTATTGTTCTCCAAGGGTTGGCAGTGGGTTTTGGCTTGGGTTCTCTCATATTTATTACATTCTACACCTATGCACTGGATATTTTGTGTGGATCACAGTTAATTATCCATGGAGGGTATTCAGGAGGCAGAGTGCTAAATTTCATATTTACGGTTCTTTTTGGAAGAATGTAAGATGAATCTACATGACCAAATGCAGTATTGTTATTCTATAAAGAAATTCAACTAAATGGCCTTTCACTTATTCAAGAAGATATATTTATCTTGATTAATGAGGGAAATGATAAATATTTTGACTAATTAAGGCAATGATAAATATTTTTTTGGATCTCAGTTCAATAAGACATACAACACCATGTTTAAATGCATTTGCAGCTAGACAAGCTGTAGCTTACAAAATGTTTGAAACAATTAATAGGAAGCTAGAGATTGATGTCTATGATACAAATGGATTGGTCCTTGAGGGTATTCAGGGTGATATTGAAATTAAAGATGTATATTCCAGGTAACCAGCACGACCTGATGTTGAAATATTTTATGGATTCTCATTGGGAATACCCAAAGGCACCGCTACAACTTTAGTTGGAGAGAGTGGAAGTGGAAAGTTGAAGAGAGTGGAAGTGGAAAGTCCACAGTTATACGTCTTATAGAGAGATTCTATGATCCACAAGCTGGTGAAGTGCTTATAGACAGTGTCAATACCAGGAAGTTTCAACTTCAATGGATTAGGAAAAAAATTGGACTTGTAAGCCAGGAACCTATCCTCTTTGCAAGAACTATTAAAGAGAATCTTGCATATGGTAAAGATGGAGCTACACTAGAAGAAATACAAGTTGCTTCCGAGCTTGCTAATGCAACAAAATTTATAAGCAGATTGGGACAGGTTTTGATTTTTTTTATATATAGATCTTGATTATTTCTAACTTTCCTCATTGTGGAGGCCATTGTATATATTAACAATTATAGTTGTTATTTCCAGGGTTTTGATACAATGGTGGGAGAGCATGGTACCTAATTATCTAGAGGCCAAAAACAAAGATTGTAATTGCAAGGGCTATTTTAAAAGATCCCTGAATTCTTCTTCTTGATGAAGCTACTAATGCTCTGGATATAGAGTATGAAAAAGTTGTTCAAGAAGCTCTTACTGGAATTATGATAAATAGAACAACATTTATTGTTTCTCATCGTCTAACTACTGTCAGAAATGATGATATGATTGTTGTGATTCAGCGTGGTTCTATTGTTGAAATGGGTAAAATTTTACAATGCTTCAATCTTTTCACCTTTATGAACAGTGAATATATAATAAAAGGGTAAAATTTTACAATGCTTCAATCTTTTCACCTTTTTGAATAGTGAATATATGAACAAGCTAGTGTACATTCACTTGATTTTAATTTTTAACTAAACTAGTTCTTCTTCCTTGTGCCATTGATTTTAACACGTGTCTGGCTATGAACTTTGTTAAATGGTTACTCTACACTTCTCATGCCACTAATTTTGACTCATGTTTGGTGATGAGTTTACTAAAAGGGATATTCTTACATTCCCCATGCCATCTACTAATGAATATGAGAAATTTATATTCAGGTCCACACTCTCAGCTCTCCATGAACCCTTGTGGTGCATATTCCCAGCTTATACATCTGCAAGAAGAGAATCAATCAAAACAACAACATTCAAATGATCCTGATGAACTCAAAATACATTTGGATGATTCCAATGCTATTAGCAGGGTTGGGAGTCAGAGGTCATCTATTAGAAGGTCTATAAGCAGTACTGGGTCATCTGGAGTTGGTGGCAGTCACCGCTCTTTTTCGTTTTCGTTTTCCTTGCCTGCTGAAGAGAGTCTCGAGGAAAATGTTCAGCTAATAACATAGATGAAGCTAAATGAAATATCATACTTCAAGAATGTGTTTTTGATATTATCTCCAGTCAATTGCAATTAGTTGTTCTCATCTTGATACCGGAACATGTTTTTTGGGAAATTTCTGGCTCTCTTTTGTGTGCATCAGTTATCATCATCATTATTTCTCCTTATAGCGGGGATTTGTCAGATGATGGTTATATCTAACAGTAGAGTTTCATTCTGTTTATTGATTATATTCGTACTTAGTGGATTTATTATTCCATGAAGTAATGCTAGATTTTCCCTTTCCAGTATATATTTTTCAAAGGTTAAAGGAAAAATTATCTGACATTAGCGAGTCAAGGAATTATATATAGTATTTCATATTTCTGTAATTTTATGCAAGTTCGGTTCCCAAATGGCAGCTATGGGGCTACTGGATCTCACCATTATCCTATATAGAGACAAAAATCACAATCAATGAATTTCTTGATCCCCAGTGGGAAAAGGTGTAGATACTAAGCTGTTGTCATGATTAATGCATCCTTCTGCTCCCCATTATAACAATTTTTCCTTTTAAAGGATTTAGTTTCCTTTGATCAAATTTCTGACATTGGCATTAAAGTTTTGATGATTGAGGAACTTTGACACATCTGGTGAACCATATTTTTGGGTGGCAGCCATTCTCTTCAAACATGACTACTGGCCAATTTGTTCTTCATAGTCATGGTATTTTTGGGAAAGCTCACTTCTACTAGATTAGTGTGTGTACTATAATTGGATTTACAATTCTCTTTAATATTTGCTGACACTTGCATTGACTTATTTGAATCGTAATTCCTCCTATGCAATTTGATAAAAATCCATTTTCTTTCTCATGTCTTGGAGTTCATGTAACTAAAAAATAATCAGAATTGTTATTACTGTGTAGCTATTGGGAAGCCTCCATCATTGATTTCTAAGGAGAAACTTACTGAAATCCAATATAGGAAAGGGGTGTTGAAAAAAGCATGCCATTGAGCAATTAGGAACAAATATTTGTACCTCATTATTTGCCAGCTTGAAAAGGTACAATTTTTGGTAAGAAAGAATAGACTTATTGAAACAGGCGTTGCTAATGTGGTAAACCAAATTGTATTAGTCCAAATCCATAAATCAAACAAAAAGAATGAAATAAAGGTTTAATTTTTGAAGAGAGTATTTATATTTCAATCCTATTTTGTTTCCACCACTTTGATTGCATATTTTTCCTTACAGTTGAATTCCAAACCATCATCATGTCCATTGAATCCAAAAGAAACAAAAGGATTCATACAACAATGTATTCTTCTGCACGTGAACATCCTAAGAGAGGAATGATCCTACCTTTCTTTCCACTGGCCATATCCTTTAGACATGTACAGTATTTTGTCGACATGCCAGTGGTATGACCTACCTAAACTTTGGTGAATAATCTCCACTATTTGAGCTTGACATATAATTTTAAGAAACCATAATTTAAATGCATACCAAATGGAAGGCCTTCGTGCAATATTGTAAAAAAAACTGAAAACTTTTAACATTTACTCTGACTCTGGTAACTTTCAAGTAGCACTGAGCTGAATGAGAATTTCCCAGGACCTATGAAAATTCTATATCCCGATTCTCATTTTGATCTGGGAAATAGGAAATGAAAGTGTTAGGAGCTACAAAGAAGAAGCTCCAGCTGCTAAAAGATGTAATAGGGGCATTCAGGCTAGGAATTTTAACTGCATTAATGGGTCTTAGTGGTGCTGGAAATACAACTCTCATGGATCTGCTATCTGGAAGAAAAACGATAGGTTATATTGAGGGGGATATAAATATCTCTGGCTTTCCAAAGGTGCAGAGACATTTTCCTGAGTTTCAGGTTATTGTGAGCAAAATGATATTCATTCTCTTCAGATAATTGTACGAGAGTCAGTACTGTTCACTGCTTACTTGCACCTTTCACCAGAAATAGATGCCGAGAGCAAGCAGGTAAAATTTATGGCGATTTTATTCTTACTAATATACTCCTGAGGAAACTGAAATGTTGACATCCAACTGTCGAATTTAATATAATTTATTCTTTCATTTGTAATCTTGGGTTTCTTAATATTGAGATTGCTCTATTTAACATTTGTTTGTGGATGAAGTGATGGAGCTTGTAGAGCTTGATAGCTTGAGAGACACATTGGTGGGTATTCCTGGTGTGAGTGGTCTGTCGACTAAGAAACATAAGAGACTAACCATTGTTGTAGAGCTTGTTGCAAATCCCTCAATCATGGATGAGCCGACATCTGGTCTGGATGCCAGAGATGCAACTATTGTGATGCATGCAGTTAGGAATAGAGTGGAAACAGGACGAATGGTAGTCTATACACAGGACTTGCCTTGAAGCTAAATTTGAAACATCTTGCTTTTTTGGAGAAGGAAACATTGGTGCAGTCATGCTCTATAGCTTTTTTTCTTCCATTTTTGGATCAACCAATGATTCAGTAGACATTTTAGCATGTGCACTCCTCTCATCCTTATCTCCAATCTGCCATTTATCCATATGCTTAGAGGACATTGAATATTCAAACCATGGATCCATATGCTTCTTCTCAACCCATTTAGCAGGTTCTGAATAAAACCTTGTAAAGGATTTATATGAATTTGAAGACACCACAGTTTTCTTACTACCTCTTGTTTCTGTTGCTTCTTTTTGGATCAATATGTCTACTTTGACACATTCCTCATTTCACTTAACTAACTTCTTGTCATTATCAAAGCATTTATTATAATATTTTCATCTACATAAATCTTGTATGCATCATCTTGTCCAGTCACACCAATTGCCACTGGATCCACTAAAGCAGTTGCATCCTCTACAACACATGCATACATAGCTTCCTGAGCCCGGTGACGTTGTTTTACCGTCATTTATAGGGAGGCATGGCAACTTCATCACTCGGTAGGATACTTCATAAATGATATTTATCAGCCTTTGGTGGCAAACACATAGGTATTTCCATAAAAATTGAAGACATCTGCCCATGTTGAAAATCACCTTCAATTTCAAGACTATTAGAACTTAAGATATTATTAGTTCTCAAATGGCATTCATTTATGGCATCAAGCTTTCAAAGTTAGCCAAGACTTGGTCCAAAACCCAACTATAATGGAACTTGTGAAGATTTTTAGAAGATTTGGAATGTGAATTTACTGAAATGCCTTCTGAAAAAGACATTTTAGAAGACGATGCTAATGCAAGTCTTTAATTGTTGCCAATGGGTTTTAAACGTCCATCCTCATCAAATGTTAATCATTTTAAACTTTGGAGTATTTATGTGAGACATGATGAGTATGTGACCATTGAATAATGTTTTGAAAGGGGTGCACTCTATATGCAATGTTACAAAATTTTAAACACAACATTGTATGTTTTCGTCTTAAGCTATGTTCTTTTTCAGGCACCTAGAAAAAAATGTATTTGTTGTATATGTGCAGTTAACACACTATCAATGTTAATCCTGTCAGAGGTCATCCATTCATTATCCCTAGCTAGCACTTTGATTTGAACTTTTTCACATTGTATGGTTTTGCCTTAAGCTTTGATCTTGTGTAGGAACCTGGAAAAAATGACAAACTAGTGTTAATTTAGGAAATGAATGTGATCTTTGTGGGTGAAGTAACGTGCATCCACAATATACATCGAAAGAAGAAAGGCGCATTGTAGAATTCATGTGGGATATCATGTCAATATACTAGGTAGAAAAATAAAGGGGTATAAAAAAGTAAATGAAAAAATGGATACATGCAATATATAGTGAAAATAGGGGTTTTTTTTAATTGGGAAGGTATATTGGGAAGGGGTTAAAAAAAATGATTTTGAGAGATATTTTCCAATATTTTTTGAAAATAGGGGTATTGTTTCATATGCCATGAACGAATGTGCTATGGCATGGTTTCACTAAGTGAAGACCCCGTGCTGTAGGATTGGTTCCTACATGATCGGATATAAGCGCTGAATGCCATTCTTGGAATGGAGGCGCCTGTTCAGTTACCAGGTAGCTCAGTCTGGGACTGGGGGCCATTCTGATATGACTATAGGATTGGTACCTACAAGATCAAATGTGAGTGCACGCCCTTCTGACATTGGTTGTCAGATGTAAGTGCAGAGCCCTTTCAGCATGAAGGATTGGTTCCTTGCATGGTCGAATATAAGTGATGAGCCTTTCTGACATTGGTTGTCATATGTAAGTGCAGAGCCTTTCTGACATTGGTTGTCATATGTAAGTGCAGATCCTTTTGGCATGGAGGATTGGTTCCTCGCATGGATGAGTGTAAGTGCTGAAGCCTTTCCGACATTGGTTGACGGATGTGAGTGCTGGGCCTTTCTGACAGGGTTGTGGGAGGTGTTCCCACATGGTCAGATGTGAGTGTTGGGCGTGACTTTCTGATATGATTATAGGATTGGTTCCTACATGATTATATGTTAGTGTTGGGTGGGCCATTCTAAATTAAGGTCAAATATAAGTGCTGGAAGAAGACCTACATGGAGGCTAGGCCTACAACCAACATGAAAAAGGGTTGGCTCTGTAGAACTTCCTGTGACAAGAAGAATCATGAGATAGCACCAGTGAAGATCCAGTGATGATGATCCAACAGAGATGATCTAGATCAAGGGATGATCTAGATCCAGAGATGATCTAGATCAAGGGATGATCCAAATCCAATAATGATGATCCAGATCGAGTGATGATCCGGATCCAGGCAAAGATGACTTGAAGATAGAGATGACTTGAAGGTGAAGATGACAAAGACTCGATGATGATCTAGATGATACAGAGAAGAAGACTTGTGCTAATAAATTGTGTCGAGAGAATACCTTCCTAGTTAAGAGGGAGTGTTGATGTAATTGTAACTTCGGAATGTATTCACTTGTATTTCTTATGTATTGTAACCTGATGTTTATTCTGGGATGTATTTGTAATGTACTTGAGTCATGTCATGCCCCGAGGTTCCTATAGCGAGTTTCTATAATGTAAACAAGTCATGTCAAGTCAAGGTGGGTAACCCTCCTATTGTCTAAGGGTTAAAGTCCCCACAGTTCCGGGGCACTAGGGTTATTAGACTCACCTAGTGAAGTCGGCCCTAGTTGGGTTTAGTCAAGTCGAGAATTAGTATAAATAGAGAGATAGCCTCTCTATTTATCACACACTCACTCACACTCAGTTGTAGCGCATAGCTGAGGAAGAGAAAGACACTGGGGCAAGGAAGAAAGAGGTTACTGCTGTCGGGAGATCATCTTACTATTTTTGGGTTTCACTTTTGGTGCTGATTCTATCTCTGAGGAAGTTGCGGGGTTTTCTCCATTTATGGTTTCCTTGAGGAAAAACACTGTGTTCATTGTATATTGTGTTTGATTATTGTGCTTTTTGTTCTCTCAGTTAAATATCCTAATGTTATACTAGCTTAATGTTAAAAATCTAACACATAGAAACTGTTAATCTGATAAGGTCCAAGTGATCTTTTTCTTGATTTTCCTTTAAATTTTTTAAAAAATGAATCATATAGGATTTCCCAATCTTCTTTCTTGAATTTCTTGATCATTATAAATATGGCATGCCATTTTTTCTTTGTTGTTGAACTATATTAGTATCAAACAATGCTTCTTGTCTATACTCATTTAGAGAATTTAGATGTTATACTCTATCCCTTTGTGTTGATGAAAACTTTAGATTTAATTCTGGAACCATTCTTAGAGTCTTTATTTCAAATTATATAGGAAACATGGTTTTATTTCAATAGACCAATTCATAGGGGGTGAACCCCGTGGTGGTATTATAAGTCCTATTGTAGGCCCCCAAAACTTCATTCAATCAATCTCCCAGTCCTTCCAATTAAGTTGGACTGTTTTTGTGATCTTTCTTCAAAGTTCTATGTTAGTTACTTCTCCTTGGCCATTTTTCTTGGGGATGGTATGAAAATGATTTCTTATGTTTGATCTTTTTTTGTTGCATGATATCTTCAATCATGTTTGAGGTGAACTAAGTGTTACACCGAAATGATTTGGGGAGAATTATGTTACACAGAATGCTTTGGGGGGCATTCTGTTACACCAAAATCTTGCACTCTTGATCCATGTGTCAACCCTTTCCCTAATACCCAAGTTTCTCTTTGCTAAAGTTGATTGAGATTGAGGTTTTTCCTTCCTTTTTTCCCTCTTTAGGAAGGACGACGCTCTTATCCTTCATGCAAGGTGCACCGAAGGCATTTTTTCCCTTCATGCTAGGTGTGCCGCTGTCGGCGCTCTATCTCCCACTAGTAGGTGCGCCGATGGTGCTTTTTCCCTTCATGGAAGGTGTTACGGAGAGAAATTCCTATGGCTTGGGGTACCACAACAGACAGCTTGACTCCAAAAATCAATCCTTTCCAATATGCAAGAGAAATCAAATATCTAACACTAAAGGATCAAAACTCATACCTTATTCTGGACGGTCGAAGTAGATCCCCGTTGAGCTTTCTAACTCCAGCTTGAATTGATAAATTACTTCCTCAACAATCAGTAAGAAAGACAAGCATGCTATATATATTGGTGTTAGATCTACTCTAGCATATATAATCAACAACGTATAAGCATTTGAAATCATCCATGGATAAAATATTCATTCAAACATACATTATTTGAAAGGAAAAGATATTTCTATTAATATAAAATCAGAGATTACAATGAATACAACCTTTGTCGGCACGTCTGCGAATCAGAGAAATTGAATCCCCCACTTGGGCCTCCACCACCTCAATCCTCCATCTCTTGAAAAAAATCTCACAAGCAAAAGGCAAGCTTGGGAAAAACACCAAAGTGATCCAAGGGACAAAGGGATGTAGACTCAAGCATAAGTTCCGGCAACAATGGACTATAGTTTCTTTGCTCTCAATTCTCACATATTATTCAATGCATCCAAAGGGTTCCTTATATAGTTCTTCAATGGGGCAATGAAGGGTCGAATCTGAGCGATCTCAAGGCATATGGAAGGCCAGGAGACAAGTGAGTCAGATCCATGTCAAGGAAAACTCCAAAATAATTTGGCCTTTTGCACACATCCTGATGTACGCGGTTTTAGGGGTCAAACCCACGTATATACGCGAGAAATGGTTTAAAAGTTGCGTATAGCAAATTAAGCATGTTTTTAGGGATGATATTGGAAACATCAAAGGTATAAAAAAGGTCCATGGGGTCCAAAGAGTCTGCAGAGGGACAGGGGAATTCCATACAAGTGTGATTCACCAGGTGTGGTAAAATCAGCTATAACAGATGCCCCCTAATGTGAGAGGTCAGAGGGGTCATACGATGGCCGAAATACATTATAAGTCCATCCCAGAAGTGGAGTGATGAAGAACCCAGTGGAAGACCAGCCACCCAATCAACATAGTACAATGATACAACTCTGCATATAACTGCAAATACATATAGTAGTCCAAGATACATAAGAGTACAATGGCCATGAATAGGCATGATACAAAATATGACATAAGTGGTCATCGCCACATACAATATACATAGATCAGAATCTCCATGATAAATATATACAAAGGATCATGATCCCCATAATGGCTGGAGATATAAAATGGATCAAGATCTCCATAATGGCTGGAGATGTCTGACATATACTGGAATCAAATCACAAGAGCTGAAATCTCATGAACACTGTCATGATCAAGGAGGTAGCATATAAGAGATGCCACCAATCTAGAAGGTCTTCTACACAAACCACTACGAGTACAAGTCCTACTATGTGAATAGAGGTGTCGAGGTCGAACATAGTAGTCCATCGTCTGATTACTGGTCATTGATGTATACCGTTAATAGACACGAGATCACCCACCGATAATGATAATGGGAATCAAGGTACTAGAGTGAAAACTAACAAGTGTGGATAAATGTGTTTAGGTCGAACACTTGAGAGAATCCATTGATCAGGGGACATTGATGTATTCCCAAAGAACTGTCGATGGTGAAAGAACCTTCCACTGATGACTGCAAGTCTCAAGGCACTAAAAAATGACTCTAGATTCCAATCCCAGAATAAATGATCTGAATTTGATGGGATGAAAACCGCTGGAAGGAGGGAATTAAGGCATCCCCCATCATCCAACACGAGGTACTCAGCAAAGCTGTATAATGTGGAAGGACTTGATCATAAGGTGCACGAACTAGTAACTGTACCGGGAATGGCCGACATGCAAAGTCAAGATAACTGAGGAATGGCCGACTCAGGTTTCAACTTCCTTTGAACAAGAGCATAATGGCGAATGGTGACTGAATGTAGGCAGCATAGACTCGATATAAAAAACTGGGACATCTCTGTGACACAGGAGGCATTGACAGAGGCTCCATAGGGAATGGAAGCTTAACCAGTCGGTGGAGATAAACTCAGATAAACAAGTACAACTCCTAAAGTGTAACTATAAACCCAACCAAAGGATGTGATATGCAATTCTCTGTTCGAAGGCGACACGACTCGACAGCTACCAAAGATAACATCTTTCCTTGTCCAGCTTTTTGGTTTTTTCAATTTTTTTTTTGGACTTTTTCAAATATTTAAAAATCTTGAAAAAGAATAAAATTTCTTTATAGTTACAGACTAGGAGGAGACGAGTGTCATATGGGAAAACAAACTAGTTCCAGGCAGTGGAACATACCTATGCTCAATGCAAGGATACATGTGTAGGATAGCGAAACTCGGGGGAAAGTCCCCTCCCGGTAAAATAGGGAATCAAGCTTCAAAGGATATAAAAGATAGCTTTGCATGGCTAGACACGAGACAAGCTTGGACTATATGGCTGAAAATCAAAGTCAGGGAAGCTGGTGTAAGGCCCAAGAAGGCAGGAAAAGCTCATGATAATGCAATTACAACTTGACATAAGGGAGGCCTGAGGGAAATAGGCCAGCAAAAGATCAAGAGGAGTATGAGGCTCTTGCGAAATGTCATGGCAATACTATACAATGGACTCCCACACCTTAAGGGACAAAATGTCAACATGGGCACCAAATGAAAATAAGGTGCTAACTAGGGTACCCATGTAAGGTCAAGCTCTACCATTCACATCATGCCACTTCTAAAACAACAAGAAGGTTCCGTGACATAATAGAATGGGTTCGTACCTAAGGCTATAATGAAACGGTCATAAGGTTGTGCAAAATGCAAACGGGAGTAAAACCTAACCTATATGCCAGTTTAAACATCATACCTGTAACGGGCACGAACGGGTCAAAGTAACGATCGAAACAGCGCTCAAAATGGTCTCCTACATCATAAATTAGTCCAAAATGGTTCAAAAGGATTAGAAACGGTCCAAACTATAGAAAAGGGGGCAAAATTTTGAAAAAATTTGAAAAATTTCTATAAATAGTAAAAATTCAAAACATTATATAACATTTGAAATTTTTACACAATTGAGTTCAGAACTTCAACAACGAATTCCAGGAGATCCAGCCGGCGGAATCCACTACCGTTTTTTCCAGGTACTTACCCATGCCCTGCTCTTTCGTTTTCATGCAAATTTTATCTTTTTCCATGGTTCATTTGGGATTCTAGGCCAATCTAAGATGCGCGCCTCAGCCCATGCAGAAATCGAGGATTTTTCCACGTATAGGGCTGGATATACGCGGAAAAAGACCTCAAAGTCGCGTACATACGCGGGTGTTTAGCAAACAGTCGCGTATGTGGCCGCGTTTAATGTTTTTTAGGTGTTCTAATGGATCAAACTTAAATTTTATGTGCAGGATGGTCCTAGAATGGAGAGAACGTGAGCATGGTGATGTAGAAGGGGCAGTAAGGGTAGATCTAATGGCTCAACAAGCTTTGCGGTCATGCGGGCTCTACAAGTTTTGGTGTCTTGGTGGCTTAATGGCCAAACCAAGACTGCAGCAGATGCTAGTAGACTACTGGGATCCAGACTCAGAGTCATTCCAGATAGATGAGATGTCCCTCACTATAGAATTGGAGGACATATACTTTATTACTGGACTTTCCTGACGGGGGGAAGTGGTGAACCTACGCTCTCGCGGGCCCAAAGGTGGCCTGACTATAGATGAGTACATAGCAGTGTACTGTTATCCAGACACAGAGAAGGTGGGGAGTCAGATCCCAACTAACTCCATATAGGTGCTAGGCCTAAAGACCATTCTACTGACACTGGGCAGGATAGCGAGGCTAGCCTCACTCCACCAAGCCTCACGACCATGATGTTCTATACCGTGGAGTGCATGAGGCCCACAGTTTATGACTGGAGTACGACATTGTTGAGCAACATGAAACAACAACTCAGCGACTACAAGATGGGCAGGGTGCGAAAATTTGGTTTCAGCAGCATACTGAGCATGTTCTTCTTCGAGCATGTTCCAGGATTGAGCCCTAGATTTGACGTTCCTCTACACGGGGTTCGAGATCCGGCCCAACAGCGTTGGGCAGATGTGATGCGCATACTGGGTGGAGGTAGGGTGTCCAACCCCTATCCAGCTGATTTCTTTCCATGGTGGCGATGACAAATAGTTTCCATCGATGATTACCCCTATTCGGGGATAGATTTTTGGGGAGACCCCGACATGCTGCTACTACCAGGATCAGCATACAGTGACATTGGTAACAAACCTCAACCCTCTTTAAAAAATTTGAGTTATTTAATTTTTTTTGTGTTTTGTGATTATGTGGAATCAAAAGACATGTTTTTGGGTGACAATACATAGTGACATCCTATCATATGCATGTAGATGTAGGACCACAGTGGCCTAAAGGCTTCCCTCGTCATAGATAGAGGGGAAGAGGGGATGACATTACGGGTGTGGATGCGGAGCGAACGCTCCAAAGCATTCATACCAACTTCGTGAGGCTGACACACAAAGTACCCATGGCGCAAGTCGAGGACTTGCCTGAGGCCATGCAACGCCAGGTGGTGGGCGTACCATGAGCATGGGTGTGGCTATTTCAATGGCTATCTAGAGCCGTGGTGACATTCCACGATCACAACCCCCCTCCTCCTCCACAAGCTTAGATACCTGGGAGTGATACATTTTGTACTACCGTGTATTTATATTTTGGTGGCTCGAGAGCCCCATTTGTGTATTATGACACTATGTATTACCACATTTTGGATGTTTATAATTTTTTTTTATGATGACCGATTTATTTATTTACATGTCTAAAAATTTATGTTTGTGATGAGCTTATTGTCTACGAAACAAATGCCAATCTAACAAATAGTTAGCATATGAATCAGCAACTTGATTATTAATTCTTGGAACATGTATGTATGTTATATTGTCAAATTGTCATTCTAACAATCTCACACGTAAGAATATTTTTAATAATGTCGGATCTCTAACATGGTACAAGCCATTAAGCTGTGACACTACTAACTCTGAATCAAGACGTACCTCAAGAGAGAGAACACCATGTGAAATGGCATCCCATAGAAGCTCGATAACGGCACTATACTTAGCAACATTGTTCGAAGAGGGCTGTAAACATATGTCTCTTGAAGACAATACTTGACCCGTAGGAGTATAAATCACCCAAGTAGCAGAGGTTGAGTGTTGAGCGTGACGGTTCGCACCATCCGCGAATCATATGAAGGTGGAATATTCCATTGACATCTGCCCAAAAGAAACGAAAACTAATCACAAACCCGATCACCATAAAAAATACCTACCTATGCAAAACTGTACAATAATATACAATAGTCAGCCTTGGCTGAAAATCATGCATAGTACTTTTTAAGATAAAGCCCATTTCTAGGCTCCGCCAAGGCCGTTCCCTCATAATCCACTAACTCATAAGCACCCTTCTCTAACACGCGTTTAACGACATAAGGACCATGCCACATGGGGTTAAACTTTCCTACCCCCAAGGGTTCTTTCAGTTGATCCCACAAAAGGACTAAATCTCCCTCACTAAACCTCCTTGGATGGACAGACTTATCGTACTAGACCTTAACGTGACACTTACTCACTTCTAGAGCCACCAAGGCATCTCGGCGCTGCTCATCAAGTTTCTCTAAGTGGACCAAACGCTCCTCCAATGGGGAAGTTTCTGGTAAGAGCTCTATGGATAGCTTCAAAGAAGGAATCTCGCACTCAACTGGCAATATCGACTCCACTCCATGTACAAGCTGATATGGAGAAAAACCCATGGTAGTCTTAACAGCGGTTCTATAAGTCCACAAACCAGGATATAACATGATGTGCCAATTAGTCTTTCTTTGTGCGATGGTTCATTGGAGAATGTATTTGAGTGATTTGTTCACTGCTTCAACCTGTCCATTTGCTTGAGGGTAGTAAGAGGAGGAATGCTCTTGCTTGTACCCTAAATTTGAGGCCAACTCTTCCATCATGTGATTCTAAAAGTTCTTGCCATGGTCAGTGACAAGCTCCTTCGGAATACCAAACCGAGTAATAATCTGGTTGAATACAAAGTGTGCGGCTGTCTCATTGTCGGATTTAACTGTAGGCATAGCCTCATCCCATTTCGTGAAGTAGTCAACAGCCACTATGATATGATGATGCCCCCCAACTAAAGCTGGGTTGCAATCCATGAAATCAAGCCCCCACTTAGTGAAGGGACCGGCGGTGATGATGGGATGTAATGGGGCAGGTCGAGAGCACATATTTCATGCAAACTCCTGGTAAGGGTGGCACTTCTTGACCGCATCTACACAATCTTTAAAAATAGGCGGCCAGAAATAACCTACTCTTAATATTTTTTGGGCTGTAGAAATCCCAAATAAATGACCACCACACGCCCCTTCGTGGCAATCATTCAGCACAAGCTCAGCCTCCTCATGAGTTAAACAACGACGTAAAATGGAATCTACCCCACGATGGTACAAGGTGTTATCCACTATGAGGTAATTCTTGGATACATGACGTAATCATCGTCGTTCATCCCATGAGAGGTGAGTAGGGACCTTCAATGTTTGTAAATATATGATAATGTCTCCATACCATGGATCCAAAGTTGAGATTAAGAAGATGTGCTCATCGACAAACGTATCTTCACAAACCATCTCCTCCTCTTCGCTTGGGAAATCCGATATAAGCTCCGCAAAAATTAACGATTTCTTCAATTTTTCCGAAACAAACTCGAGATCGAATTCTTGCAAGATGACAATCCATTTATTATACTTTCCCCCAATCATTCTTCGAGTGAGGACGAATTGAAACGGATTGACATGGGCTACAACCAAGGTTTGGTGAAGGAGAATATAATGTCTCAACCGTTGAACCGCATGTACGGTAGCTAAGGCAAGCTTCTCAATGTGGGAATAACGGACCTCCATGTCAATAAGGTTTCGGCTCAGGTAGTTTATGAGATGCTCTTGGATCTCCTCATCCTCTTGAACCAAAACCATACCAATCGTCTCCATAGATGCGGCCACATAAAGTAGAAAGTCACGGCTATAGTCGGGTGGACTAATCACCAGGGCCAATGCTAAGGCTCATTTAAGCGCATCAAAGGACTCCTGGGATCGCTCATCCCAACAAAAGGTGGCATCCTTTTTCAAAAGACGCATAAAGCCTCTAGTCAAATTGGCAAAGTTGACAACGAATCTCCGTAAGAAGTTTGCCATGCCTTGCAAACATTGAATATGTCTAATGTTTTTTGGGGGAGACAACTGAAGTATTGCCTCTACCTTCAAAGGGTCGACTCTTATACCCTCCTTGGAGACAATGAACCCTAATAAGCGACCAGACTTCACGCAAAAGATGCACTTGTGAGGATTTAACTTGACCAAATAATGGCGGAACCTTTCGAACACTAATCTCAAATGATAGGAATGACACATTCTCATACGATAATGAGCAGCAAGGTCATCCAAAAATACCTCAATAATTGATTTGAGATCATGGAAGATCAAGGTCATAGCCCGTTGAAAAGTGGTTCCGGCGTTCTTAAGGCCAAAAATCATCTTCCGATATGCAAAGGTTCCCCAAGGACAAATAAAAGCAGTATTATGTTGGTCCTCAGGTTTAATTTGTATCTAATTGTATCCGGAAAAGCTGTCCATAAAGGAAAAAACCTCGCTACCCGCACACTCATCCAAAATTTGATCAATAAATGATGTGGAGAAATTATCTTTAGGACATGCACGATTCAAGTCACGGAAATCAGTGCATGTACGGATCGCTCCCTGCTTCTTATCCATCGGAACAGGATTTGAAACCCACTCCGTCAAGGGAATGGGATAGATAAAACCGACTTTCAACAATTTTTATATCTCTGCCTTAATCACGGGTGCTTTCCTAGGATTCACTACACGCAAGCGTTGTTGAATAGGCTTAGCATTGGGATAAGTTTTAATCTCATGTTCAACAATGAGAGGGTCGATACCTGGCATTTCATCATAAGACCAAGCAAAGATATCACAAAATTCTTTAAACAGCTCGGTGTACTCTTGAATCTCAGCATGGGAACATTCTGCGCCAATATAGACATTCTCAATCTTGCCAGGATCATGAGATATATTGATAGGAATGGTAGGAGATATATTTTCCATGTTCCCATCAGCCATCGGACCAGGAGAGTTTAATGGAACCATGGGACTACCAATTCTCTCACTAAGAACCTCCCTAAATTCCTCACGCTCCAAGCGGTCAAACTCGGGAAGAAAATAAGATCTATGATGCAATTCTTCCCAAGGTGGCTCAACCCCTGACATGGCCTCAATAATCGCTTCGTCTGAAGGAAAAACAATATCAAGGCAATCATGCGCATGAGAAGATTGAACTACCCATGCAGGCAGCACATACGGGTCCTCCTCCTCCGTCCGCAAAGAGGAAGGACTAGGCTCCGAAACACTCCCAAGATTAGCTTGATAAGCTACCATAGTTGTAGGCAACGGCACGTCCGTCACGATGGGCTCACTCGAAGTATTCGGTGTAGGAAGAATCCAAGGATCTTCCATATGGTTCGTGTGAAAAGACACCGATCTCATAGATGCCGAAGCCTCACCGAAACTAGACCCTATCATAAGGACAGGTGTAGGACAACTAAAGCTTCCCATAAGGGATGGATACATGCCCACACCCACACTCCCAGTTGCTGGCTGAGAGTGCTCTACAATCGGGATCGAAGCTCTCGAAGATGTAGTAACCGATGGATTATTGAATGACATTTGATCAATCGTAACTATCTTCCCATTAAATGGAAAGCATACAACGCGAAATAGAGAAGAATCTATAGCTTGCATACTATACATCCAATTCCTACCTAGCAAGAGATTATAGTCAAGGGGCACATCAACCACCTCGACCTCTATCGTAATGGTCTTCCCTCCCAAACAGACCTTAAGGGAAGGAAAGATCTCGTGCGGCCTAAATGATCTCCCATCAAAAGCAGTCAACATGGTACTAGATTTAGACAACTCAAGGGAACCTAAACCCTTCCAACACGATAAAGACATCATAGAAGCTGCCGCGCCTTCGTCAATCACAGTGCGCTTGACGGTCATGTTAAGACATTCTACATGAATCAATAGAGACACATAGTAAGGCAAGTGAGGCTGCAGTCCTGCGGGTTCAAATTTAATCACAGAGGAAGAATTATCATCATTCACACCAAGGGTAGAAAGCAAAGCCTTCCTTTGCGAAGGACAACTCTAAAGTACTTCTAGTGCAGACATCGCATAAGGAGTGTGGCCCAAATACTCGACAACAGAATAGTTCTGGGCGGCTCGGGCATTAAGATTGTGCCCCGAAAGATTAAGGACTCCCTTAGGAATGCGAGGTGCATATCCAGGTTTATCCATAGGTTTTTCAATACACAAAGGAGTCCCTGGTGGATCAGGCTCCTTTCCTGGGTCGGGTTGTGACGAACCATAGTCCTTCGCATGGGTCACAACCTTCATAGCACACACCATATTGATGCAACCATGACCACTAGCCTCTGGTGGATCTTGATCACCACCAGACTGATCATAGGTCCTCGAGTTCATGTTTTGATTGTGAGGTAAAGGGTTGGTCAGCACCGTTGGGCCCTGCGCTAAGAATCTCGATTGCACTGAAAGCACACTCGTCGTTTGGGTGGGTTGAGACGAAGCCGTGGCTTGTCCCGAAGCAAATTGGTTGATCGAAAATTGGCTGACCTGTTGCACAACCGAATCCATAGGCTTAGCACTTGCACAACCAACAATGCCATCGGCATGTGGTCCAGGTTTAACTTTGGGGTCGAAACTAGAACGTGGAGCATTGGGAATGATCTCATATAACAAATCAGATTGAGCATAAATCAAGTCCAATTCCTGTGCCCTAAAAATGGCTTGTTCCTCGCTTTGAACTCCGGATGTAGAAACATCCTTCGCTATATAAGGCAATAATGACTTAAGGAACCACTCGAGGAGAAATTCTGGTGGTATGAAGGCTTTAATCAACCTCTTCCATCAACGCCACTCTTTGATATGGTCCGAGATATGCATGGCTTTATCCTACCGATGTGTTGACAAGAGTTCCGTACCAACATCGTAACGCACTGGTAGCTAGAAGTGGTTGAGAAAAGTCATCGCTAGGTCATCGAACAAAGCGAATGCCCCCATACGTAACTCTATATACCATTTCATGGCAGGCCCTATAAGGGTGCATTGAAACATCCTTAAATGGATTGAATCTTCGTGTAAGGAATTGGAAGAGCACCATAGGTGAAATGTAGTAACATGTTCGCTCGGATCCTCTCCTGGTTTTCCATCAAACTTGGGTATGTCCAAGGGAAGCTTATTCGGGACAACCGGCCAAGCCGGGTCATGAGATACAAGATCGTTCGTCAGTCTCAACAAGTCAGGAAGATTTAGCGTTGCGAGGAAAGGGAGCCTAGGATGAGCAGGTCGATGCACCGCTCCCTGATAGTTTTGGTTCACATAGGTCTGATTACTGTAACCACCATGGCCTTGGCCATAGTGCCCTCCTCCCGTTTGACCCATGTAGGGTGGCATGGAAGCACCATAATGTGGTGTACCTTGACTATGTGGGGCTACAAAGCCATAATTAAAAGAGTAAGCAGGTTGTTGATACCCGTACCCATAAGGTGAATAACCATGTCCATACTGCGTCTCATAATAAGGTCCATAAGACATCCCATGAGATGTCCCATGAGACACTCCGTAAGTAGGAATGTAGGCTCCGAAAGTAATGACATGACCTCCAGAAGTAGGGATACAAACCCCTGAAACAACAGGAGGTACTTTAACTTGAGACACAACTGTGCGAGTAGAAGCAGTACGGACATGACTCATAGCGACATTCCGGCCCGAAGGACCATGTGAATGAGGTGGAGGAATGGCATTCGAAGAACAAGGAACTGAGGACGAAGGGACGTGTGAAATTATGTCAATGGTGTTCCCTATAGTCACTCGTCTTGGATCTGGTATCCTAATAGGATCACTAACCATAGTTCTAGGAGGAATATGTGATGTAGCTTCCACCACCGGGATGGAAGGTGCAATATGACTCGTGGTCCCAAACCTCCTTGCATGGTAAGGAATAGGAATGCCCCCAGGCGTAGTGTTAGGCTCAAACTCTGACTCGACATGAAATGCCAAAACATGTGTGGGAATACCAGACATACCATAACTACCATAACTAGTGCTCGCGGGTTCATAGTGAGTCTCGTCTTCTAGCATTCCATACCGGCGATGCGTGAGTGGGGGATTATAGATAAAGTAAGTAGGTCTATCATGGAAAGCACCTATCTCAGAAATCACAGGACCTAACTCAGAAATCACAGGCATATCAGGTAAAGGGTCATAGGTAGGAGTAAACTCCCTGTCATCCACTCGAAGTGGAGAAGAAAGCTCAGGAATACCATCTTCATGATCTACCATCGTGTGTGAATCAATGTGCAAAGTATTCTGCCTAGACCGTCTATTTCTCTCTCCCAAAGGAGGAGGAGATGTAGAAGGCGGAATTCCTGCAAAACGACGAGAACGGCGAGGAGCCGCACTCGAATCCACAATGACTCAAAAATATAAAAGACTCTCTAATTACGCAAACCCTAAGCAAGCTAATGTGCACAGAGCATACACCAATAAAATCTAAATCCAAACACAAGCAATCAAGGGTAGAATAAGTGAGCTCCCGAATGAAGTAGGTATGTCTCACCTAGGAGAGGCTTGAGACTCCCATACACAACAAGCGGAGGTACATAACCAAATATTGTGGCCATCAGCTTCAATGCGTAAAGAGACTGTGCTATCCGGCCCCAACCTGGCCGGGACACCTACAGAATAACCCCTGGAAAGTACCCCCTCGATATCCTAGGTAAGACAACTAAGGTCACCTCAATATAATCAATGCTCAGGTGGACAGTCGCAGGCAGGATTGACCGTATGGGCAGGGTAGCAAAGCCCAAAACTCTCGAAAGAGCCCCTAGATATGAATACAATCCTGGAAATATCTCCGGTGCTACTTAGTTATGACTAGGGGTCATCCTAATCAATAAATGCTCACACTGCCTCGTGCTTATCTCCCTTTTGAGAGGAGGATCCTGAGAAACACCAATTATACCAAGGAATTTCACACTCTCACCTGGACAGACACATACATGTTGTTGTTTAGTGGTCTTGGAGAATTTACTGACAATGAACTATTCCAAGACCCTAAAACCTAATCTTGTTGGTGAAACCTATAAAAGAAAAAGGTGTAATCCATTTTAATTAAGCGTTAATTTTATTTGGCTTTATTACTCAAAAGAGGTAGATGGTCATGCAACTAATGGTGTTATGATGCAACATAAAGCAAAATGCACACCTAACAATCAATGTAAATGCATCGTGTCCAATGAAAACAGGGTATGCTACTACATGAAATGTAAAACTTTTCTTCAAATGATAAGTGCAATCGTTCCTATATGAAGACCTGACTAATACTTCAAAGAAAAACCGAGTGCAAGTACCATGCAAAATGCAAAAATGCAATGCATAATGATGCAAATAAGCAAATATTTTTGGATTTTTTGAAACCAAAATGAGATACTAAAGCAAAACAATGATTCTACTACCCCCAAACTCGACAAGCACACTCAAAAAACACTCACAAAAAGTGCTAAGGTAAAAGAAATCTAATGCACTAATCCCAAAACAAAAAATCGAAAATGCAATGACAAGAACATTCTTAAAAAATAAATTTACCCTAAAACAAAAATGTCTCTGGTTAGAAACATAGGTGTATACAGACTCTAGCAATGTCAAAGGAGACTTAGCAATTATCAAAATTCACCCAGCAACAATCAATCTTCCTCTAGAAGGAAAAACTAAGGGCATACGTGACTGTTCGCAGTAAACCCGTGTATGTACATGGATATATCAGTGAAAACCGTGTATATACGCGACTGTGAGTTACAAACTCACATACAGGAAGAAAAGTGCATAAAAACAAAGGAAAACAGACAAGCTGAGACAAACTTCACACCAATCAGACACTACCAAGCATACATGCCCCCAGACCCGACACAGAAACAGAGAAATAAGAGCAATTCAAAGTCATTGAATGCCGATAAAAAACCCCCAAAGGATAACTACTAGGAACTCCCCAGTGGAGTCGCCAATTCTGTTACAGAGAGAAATTCCTATGGCTTGGGGTACGACAACAGACATCTTGACTCCAGAAATAAAATATCTAACACTAAAGGATCAAAACTCATACCTTATTCCAGACGATTGAAGTAGATCCCCATTGAGCTTTCCAACTCCAACTTGAATTGATAAATTACTTCCTCAACAATCAGTAAACAAGACAAGCATGCTGTATATATTGGTGTTAGATCTACTCTAGCATATATAATCAACAACGTATAAGCATTTGAAATCATCCATGGATAAAGTATTCATTCAAACATACATTATTGGACAAGAAAAGATATTTCTATTAATATAAAATCAGAGATTACAATTAATACAACCTCTGTCGGCACGTTTGCGAATCGGAGAAACTAAATCCCCCACTTGGGCCTCCACCACCTCAATCCTCCATCTCTCGACAGCAAGCTCACAAGCAAAAGGAAAGCTTGGGAAGAACACCAAAGTGCTCCAAGGGACAAAGGGATGTAGACTCAAGCATAAGTTCTGACAACAATGGACTATAGTTTCTTTGCTCTCAATTCTCACATATTCTTCAATGCATCCAAAGGGTTCCTTATATAGCTCTTGAATGGGGCAATGAAGGGTCGAATCCAAGTGATCTCAAGGCATATGGAAGGCCAGGAGACAAGTGAGTTGGATCCATGTCAAGGAAAACTCCAAAATAATTTGGCCTTTTGCACACATCCCGATGTACACGGTTTTAGGGGTCAAACCCACGTATATACGTGAGAAAGGGTTTAAAATTCGCGTATATCAAATTAAGCATGTTTTTAGGGATGATCTTGGAAACATCAAAGGTATAAAAAAGGTCCATGGGGTCCAAGGAGTCTGCAGAGGGATAGGGGAAGGCCATACAAGTGTGATTCACCAAGTGTGGTAAAATCAACTATAACAGAAGGTGCGCTGGTGTTTTTTCGAGGGAAAAAAATGGAGCTTCGAGACCCTTCTCGAAGGTGGATGAGGTGGATGTATATCCCTATCATTTAGGTGACATGGAATTCGGTTCCTAACCTATAGGTAAGATCCCTTAGACTCCTCCTCCTAATCCTCAACCTACTCTATCCCTTTAGCCTTATAAATTAAACCCTCTCTCCATTTGGAAGGGAGGAAGGACTATGGTACTATTATGCTAGTGGAATTTATAGGTGATCCCTATCATTCTTTGGAGACTTGGATTTGGCTTGGATTGTTGGATGGAATATTGCAGCATTAACGCTAGGTTGTGATGTTCTCTCCCATGTAATTCTATGTATCTCCTTGATTACATTAATACTAATCTCTTTCCATAAACGTTGTTGTGTTGATGATGTTTAGAGCTTTCTTCCTTAACTGTTAGCTTAGATCAATTATATGTTTGGATACGCATATATTGTTTGCTTGTTTCCACATTCTTTACATGGTTTTGTAGCTGTAGATCTGAATACTTTGGAGCTTGGATCAACAAAGAGAGAAGAGGATCTGCATATTTCAGGTAGGTGATCTATCTGTTGCTTTGCATTTCTGTTTGATCTAGGAAAGTAGATTGTATTATGTATTTGATTTGTTCTAGATCCAATTGGACTAGGGAGATCTGGCTTGATTCCGATTGAGTAGATTTATCTGATAACACTAAGAGCCTTGGTTAGAGATTAGTTTCATTGGTACACCAAACCTAGTAAAAATGTGCTTACTTAAGAATTTTGCTACACTTGTTTCATATGCAAATTTGAGAGCCTTAACTTTTCCCACTTTGTCATGTAATAATACATACCAAAATGTGATATTTATGGTTGGATGGGGGATTAATTGTCCCTACAATATATAAGTCTCATTTGTCAAATGTTTCAAATAAGACTTCAGGATGCACTAGCATTTCATCCCTTTTTGTAGGTTTCACCATTATCTAGCATTCATCACAGCTTGAAACATATTGTTTAGCATCTTTGTGGAGTGTATACCAATAATAACCTATCTACAGGATTTTATAGGCCATTATTTTTTATGCATAGTGTCCTCCATAGGGCCCATTATGACATGCATGCAAAATTTCATGATACTCATCTTCCCTTATACATATTCTCAGTATTTGATTTGGTCCTTACTTGAGCAAATACCCCTTGATCCAGGTATAAGCACTTTTCCTAATGATCTTGAAGTGTTTTTTATAGCTTAAGTGTTGTGGAAAATTCCCATTGGTTAGGTAGTTTTCTATATCAACAAACCATGGTGTCTTTACTAAGATATAAAAGAGGTTCTCATCTGGAAAGGAATTATCAACAATTTCTTTATCTACAACATGGGTTAGTCGGGATGGAAAATCTGCAACAACATTATGTCTTCTTGGTTTATCAAGAATAGTTAAATCAAATTCCTGTAGAATTAATAGTCATCTAATTAGTATGCCATTAACATTGGGTTTGTTCATTAAATACATAATGGATGAGTGATCAGTATATAATCAAATTCCTGTAGAATTAATAGTCATCTAATTAGTATGCCATTAACATTGGGTTTGTTCATTAAATACATAATGGATGAGTGATCAATATATACATACATTGGATAGCCTGTGATGTAGTCCCAAATTTGTTGGATTAAACCATAACTATGAATTATTTCTCTGTCGCGGTGTGTTAATTTCAATTCCAAATAGATTTTTGTTGATGTAATAGATGGAAAAGGGATATTTTTTCTCTTGTTAACCAAGTACTACTCCAATATATTTCTTAGAGGCATTTGAGTATATATGAAATGGAATGCCCTATTTGGGCCCTTGTATTCATTCATTCAAATTATTTCATGCATTCCTTTGTCCAAACAAAATATGCATCCTTGGTTAACAGGGTAAACATAGGTGCAACTATCTTGCTAAAATATTTTATAAATCTTCTAAAATATCTTGCATGTCTTAGAAAACTTCTTATGTCCCATTTCAAAGGTGGGGGCATGTTTTTGATGATTTCAATCTTAGATTGGTCAACTCTTATTCCTTTGGAGGAGACATGATTCCATAAGACTATTCATTAATTCATGAGTATTTCACATTTTTTCTACTCAAACATAATATCATCTCTATGCATTTGATTAGCACAACTTATAAGTTATGTAAGCCTTGTTGAAAGATATCTCCATAAGGCGTGAAGTCATACATGTAGATTAACATGTTGTCATTTATAAAGTTTGTAAACATTTTTAAGACAACCCTTTGAAAAGTTTTAGCAACATTACATAAACCAAATGGAAGAACTTTATAATAAAAAGTACCCCAAGGAAAAGTGAAAGTTGTTTTATCTTGGTCATCATAGTGAATTTGGATTTGATTGTACCCACTAAAACCATCTAGAAAAGAGAAGGATTTTTTTCCCAAAAAAGATATCCAATACTTGGTAAATGAAAGGTAATGGAAAGTGATCTTTCTTAGTTGATTTCTTGAGTTCTTTGTAGTCAACATAGATCCTCCATTTACCTCCTTTTCTAGACTATTCCAAACAAGATACCCATTCACTATCAGAGATGGGATAATTAAAACCGACATTCAGAAGCTTTTTCAGTTCATCCTTCACAATATCCACTAGAGATGGATCCATCCTCCTTTTAGGATCCCTAATAGGAAAAGAATATTCTTTGATGTAAAATTTGTTCTTGTATATGTCTGGATGTATACCTTTGATGTCTATGTAAGTCCAAGTAAAGGCTACACCATGGTTGGTGATGAATTTTAACAATTGATGCTCTTGGTTAGGATGCATATTTTTATTGATTTTTAGTTTTTCCCTCGGAAACTCTCAACATATTTAATAAGGATATCTTATTTTCAATCTAGAACACTCTTTTCCAAAGATACTTTGGTTCATCTATGGCTCCAATCATTCCTCTTCTTCATTTGTGAAAATTTCCTCAATTAATTGAGGATTGGGGTAAATATTTTACAAGTTATATATGATTGTATCTTCATCAAGATATCTAAGTGCAATAGCTCTATATATGCAAAGAATTGGATGAATAAATTTATTGAAATTATCATCGTATTCTAACTATAGATGATATTTGGTGTTGATGAATGGATAGGTAGGTGGATACAGGGTTAATTTATTTTGAGAAATACCACTTGTGATATTGTCATATCTCCTTCTTTACAACCAAGGTAAGAATCAACTATTGCAAGCCAAGCTCTACCTAGAATATGAGGATATCCACTAATATTTTCCATAACTTGTAAGACTATAAAGTCTACAGGGTATTCCCATGAATATATTGACACAATGATATCTTCCAAGACTCCTTATAGACACACAGTTGAACTATCTACTAATTGTGGGATAGTTGTTGTATGTCTCAATAATGAATGTAGTTTTAATATTGATAGCATGTCCTAGGTCATCATGTTAATTCCTACCTTAATTCAATCAAATTGTTTTGTATGAGGGACGGGTTTGTATGGACATCTACTACTGGACTACTTGGATCCAAGTATTTAGGGTTGATGACCTTCCTTATTATTAAGTCTGCAAGTTGTACTATAACATTTATGGTAGGAAGATATCTTTTCCTTCAGCTGTGCTTCCTGATACATGTCTCTTTGATGATATCATTATTGATGGGAACTTCCATAATGGATTGGAGTGGAATATTTACACGTAAATTTTTGAGTTCCTCTAAATGAACATTTTTAAAGTTGCCAATCTTTTTGAATTATATCCTTTCAGGAAATGGAGGACTTTGACGAAACATATAAAGTTTTGGATCTTGATTGATATCATGCTTTTATGTTGTCTATATAATACGATTATATAAGGTCTAGATCTATCTTCCAATTCCTCATAATTAACAAGAGGGTCATGTATTATTTTCCTAGAACAAAGATTTAATTCATTCAGGATTACCGTATCTAGGGAGTAAGTTTGAAAGTTGGTTGTCTCGTTGTTGTAGGCATGATGAATCTGCTTAGTGTTATTGGTATTGGGCCAAGCAAGCATATGAGTTTGTTTTGGTGTTTATTGAGTAGGATTTGGTGGCATCAAGCAAACTTGTTGTTGTTGTGGTATCCAATTGGATAATGATGGGAAATGATTATGGAATTACATAGTCGGTTGGGATGAATAGGGATGGTTCTGAGGAAACTAAGGATAGGGATGGTTCTGAGGAAACTAAGGATAGGGTTGGCTCTACGGATACTGAGTATTCTACCATGGAAATGAAATTTGATTTGGACATGAAGCTTGTCCCATAAGATCTTATTCAGATGATGAATAATTATATGAATTAAAGTAAGGTTGGTTATAGGATTGAAAATATCATGGGAAGCAAGGCCTTCTTTGGTTAACAAAGAAAAATGGTTTATATTATCCCTTAGTCCTTACTATTGTATTATTGTTTTGAAACAAGGTAGTAATTAGAAATACCAGTTGTATGCTTCTCTACACATATTCCACAAGTATCTATTGTGTCTAGTGAAAATTAGTTCCTCTCATGCTTCTTTTAGCATTTGAGGCAAAAAATGGCCACAAATTGCTCAACTTCTTATTTTTTCCTCTTGATTTGTATTGAATCCATTTACACGAAAAGAGAGTGAAGGATGGAAGTATTCATATCATCTAATAAAACTCCTATCTCATATTTTATAAGGGTTAACAATATGAGTTTAGATGACTAAAAATCAATGCTCTTAATATTTCTCCCCTTCTTATTAGTAGACTGTTATGCTTGTAACTACCCTCCCCATTAGTTTTTTTAACTATGGGGTCCCCTCCTTTTGATATTTATTAGATTGTTCCGGACTTGGTTTCTCCCCAAAATTTGGTTAGGTATTCTTTTGAGGATTGATGCATCCTTTGGAGAGTTCTAATTTTTTCTTTTTTGGCGAAGCACACCATTGCGGAGGAATTTGGGGTTTGTCGCTGACCGTTGCGGTGGAATTTAATTTCTGTCACCAACTGTTGTGGTGGAATTTTGGGTTTGACACCGACAGTTGTGGCAAGCAACGCCACTCCTCGAGCGTCTGATTTTCCAAAAGGTCACTGAAACAAGCGATCGAGTTCCCAAAAGGTTGCCAAAAGGTATGGTGAGATTTTGAAAGGTTATGGACCAATATCGCAACATTCAATTCCCCTCATTGCAATGATATTTTGAAAAGAGAGCACTCGTTGTGATGATATTTTAAGAAAAACCAACGATTTCCCTCATGAAAAGAATCTGGTAATATTTTGAAAAGGTCATCCATTAACCTGTTTCTGTGTCTGGTAGAGGATAACAAAGTTCATCAACCATTTCAGTAGTGAATTCCACGTCTTCACTGAAACAAAAATTTAAGTACCATCGGGACTCATCAAAACATAACTCACCAAAATACTAATTCGTCGATATTAAGAAAAGAGGGAAGTGACAAAACTCTCTCTATAAATAACTCCCCCCCCCCACCTTTACAAAGTTTCTACTTATGTTTTTCCCATTAAAGACCAATCACCAATCACCAAGAAAGTGAATACTAAGAGGAACGAGGGAAGAACGTGGACAATTTTAGGGTGTCCCAACGAATGATTGATCCCTAACTCAAAGGTAAGTACCCCACGACTATGCCCTAAAGGTTAGTAGCCATAATAAGGGTTATTCTTTGATTTTTCCTAGGAAATTCTGAGGAGGTTTATGGTGTTAATATTATTGATGGTGGAGTAGCATGTCTACCTCCATGTGTGACTCGGCATTACATTAGTGTAAAGCGTTTAAAGGCTACGCATATTGAAAGCTAGGCGTAACATAGGGCGATCAAGGGTCCACTAAGCCATTTATTAAGGAGATGTTTAGCACCTTTTTAACAACCAGGAAGCACCCTTTTTCAATGAATAGTCGTTCATGGAATTTTTGTAACAATAAGTTTTTCACATGCAACCTCACACCAAAATATGACCTGAGTCACAAATTAACCTCAGGCCCGTGGACTACAACCTCAAATTTCATCTTTAGTTTTGAAATTTTTTTCCATGGATAATAGAGGGTGTTAGGTATCATTTGTCTAATAAATTGAGACCTAGGGCTTTATCACCCCGTAGCATCATAGAGTTTCATATGGTCCCATCAATTGTTTGAACGTTCACTTATTTGAAACCTAGCCCCAAAGATGTTTCCTTAAAACCCTATACCATGTGCTCAAAACTAACTTTCATATGTGCAACCCCTTGAGTACAATGGACCCTCAATAATTCATCCTAGTAGCGTTTGAGGAAAATCTCATGTAAGCACACGACATAATTGAGTTGTTCGTTTGTTTTCTTGACCTGGCTATTTGGTTTTTGAATAAAATCATGAGTAACATATATCACTTCTTAGCTTGTACATGCATTCGACCCTTCAGATTAAAGGTTTTCCACCAGTTGTTTCCCTTCACATGGATTTAGGTTTAATAATAAAAAAATCTCTTGTACATATATAAGATTGCACGCATATTTGGTAGGAGAGTCGTGATGAGTTTTCCATAATAGAAGATTTATATAACGTATGCAATTAACATGAACATTAAACTATGAAAATGAATCATGAAAATATCTACTGAATTTATAATTGTTCAGAGCATGCCTACACTATGCACATACCTCTAAATTTAGCCATTATATTACTTAAGATGACCATGGCCAGAAGCATGAGCATAATTTTGAACCTAAGTACTAGTGTGCATTCATTGTTCAGTATTGCAATATGTCTCTCATGGGAATTGATGCAGTTTCAAATGATTTACAAGACTACTCAACGTCTCGTCGAAGAACCCAACAACATTCCAAGACTGTGAAAGGAGTATCATCCAACGACAAGACAATGGAAGAAATACAAGCCCCGTATCTCTAGATTCAATATGATGATAATAAAATTACTATTGGAGCATAACTTGAATACTGTTAGGGAGAAATGTATAATTTCTTTAGTACGAAAGAATATCAATCATCTAGTGTAGAAGAGATCATGTATATTAAAATATCAAACAATCTAGAATACACAAAGCAACAGCAAGGTCCAAAATTTTCCCATGCACAAAAGTGATAGGATGGTTTATCCCTCATATTGACACCAAAAAGCGTATTCTCAAAAGTGTCGCAGGTGAAGCAATCACTTCCTTTCAGCATCCACAATGGAGAGATATTATATGTTCTTGGTGATGAAGATTAACATGACAATCGAATGGGTTAAGTCATTAAAGATTAATTACGTAGCCTTCATTAAGGAAGTGCGGTGCCCAAGTAAATAGTTTTTTCACAAAGAAAGTGATGTATATGAGTCCAAATGGATGAAGCAACCTTATTGAATGGTCGTAACCCTTGTATGAAAGATGTATGGGAAAGTAGATGCTCTACACTTCAATATATAATGGACTCCCCTACTGTATCATGTCACAGTGTTGATCAAAAGGTTCAAATGGGAAGCTATCCTTTGTTCCAACATGGAAGATGTAGTTAGAGTGCATAGGATGGCCTTCTTCTGCAACTATCCAATTTTTATATATCCTCATACCTTTTGGACATAGTCTACACCCTAAACAAATTCCCCAAGATGGGATGGAAATGGAGCCCTTTAGAGCCACCTATTCATGTTTATTACCAAGATCAGTGGGCACATAAGCATGCTAGTTATAATAATCATATTTGTGAGGATTTTCGCATGCCCATATACATGATCATATATGAGAAACTAGACAAGACGTGCATGTTATATAACTTCCTCAATATAGTGACAAAATTGGTAGATTGGTTCCTCACCAAGGGAGGAGCACGGAGGACCAAAATCCCCATACATTTTTCCCAAGTATGTCATAGATGATATGGTATTCGGGTAAATTACAAAGAAAACATTCATATGTTGGATTGCATCCACTCTTTCCAACACTAAAAAAGCAGTGTGACCACACTTGCCGATAGTAGTTGGGAAATACAAGATCACTAAATTAAAGGAAGTTGTGGAGCTGACAAAATAATTTGACATATTTCACTTTGACGAACAAGTGTTCCAAAGAATGATGGTCATGGGAAAATTTCCAACCATTTTTCATATATTAAGTATGCTTGGCTATATGTAAACCAGTTTTATGCAAAAGAAGAAATTTACAAGTGGGAACAAAGTCTTAAGGATTTGTCCAAAATAATGAAGAAGGGTAAAGATACATAAAGGCTATCACTAGCAAGGACACAAAATCATCCTAGGAAGGGACATGGGAATAAGAGCAGTTGAGCCTAGAAAAAAGGGATTCTAAAATTGTCAAGAACATAAAATAGAAGAAAATGTAAGGCATAATACAAGTGGTTAGAAGAATAAAAAAAATCAGAAGAGGAATCCTCCATAGAGAAGAACCAAGAAGCATAAGCTAACAAGTCATAATTATAAAAGAAGGTCGAGGTAGAAGCTCTAGCAAATAAGGGATAAGAGGACAAGGATAGGCATGTAGAGCTACAACAAAAGGCCAAAGAGATGAAAGAGAAAGAGAAAGCTCAAAAGAAAGATGAAGAGAAAAATAAGGATGAAGGAATGCAAGACAGTGGACTACATGAGATGGACATAGAGACACCTGCCACTAGCTCTGTTATCCCACTAAGAAGAGGGAAAATTCCTTTAAAATAGTTTGGTATTAGTACATACATGCCATCTAATGAATATCCAGTGGCCAATCTCAATTCCTTTTTTATTGACTGAAAAAAGTAACAAATCATACAAAGGAAACATAAGAAACTTAGACTTCCCATGCATCGTGAGATGAACATCACTCTAGAGACCCTTTCGTCCGAGCAAACTCATAACACACTAGAAAGTATGGCATCTATTAATGTGGACACATCTCTAGCAAGTGAATTTAACACACAGAAACTATATAGACAGTTTATCCAGACCAAAAATAAGATTGTCCTTTTGGAGGACCATCTCTTGGAAGCTAGAAGGGATTGGGTAGAATTGAAACATAGTTATGATGCACTCCAAGTGGAAAAAAGAATATTATAAATATTAGCAAAAGACTTGAAAATGGAAAAGAATACATTAGTTTCCCAAGTTGAAAGTCTTGAACCGAAGAACGCGGACATGGTAACATAGATAGAGGACCTGCAAAAGGAAAAGAATACACTAGTAGTAGAAGTGGAGGCCTCAAGGGAGGAAAAATAGATTTTAACAAAATTTCATGCCTGCACCACCACATTGCAACATGAGTATTTCTATGCATAGGAGCTAGTCACATAACAACTCTACAAAGTTCAGAGATTTGCATATAGGCTCGAAGTTGTGATAAAAAGGGAAAGAGAGCACGATCTCAATATCTAGGAAGTCAAGGGAAGGCTAAAAGGTATAGCATTCGGGAAACAATAGAACTCTGAAATTCCACCCAATTTACATAAAAAGAATTTAGAAAAAATTCAATTGGAATACACCACCTTATACAATTGTCAAAAGGTTGGATTAACGATGCAAAAGGATGTTACTACTTCACTAAAGAAATGTCAAAGTATACACACAACCATGGATAAAGTGTTCGAAAGGTGTCAGTTGATTCCCTGAGGGTCCTTTGAAGAACCCATCCCAAAGGATATGTGATTATCCAAATTGAGAACAATTAGAGATGATGACATTTAAACCATTAGGATTACATCACAGATCACTACACAAGCATTTCAGGATCAAGTTGGGACACCCACGCAAAAAGTTCATTTCATGACGACACACCACATTTCCACCACCAAAGGGTTGACCTCATTGTCCAAGCTTGGAAATGACTCATGAAGTCCCCTTATGTTTACCTTATCCTAGAAATATTAATGTTATTTCATATGATTGTGAAGTATGGGATCAGTTTATTAAATCCAAGGAAAAGGCTCCCTCTTAGAAATATGTAATTAAATTTTTTCTTTTATTTATTTTAATAGAGAATATAAACTTAAGGTGACAAGTGCCAAGGAACCCAAGGGTTGTAACTGACTTTGGGAATCCAAAAATCCACTTAGGAGTTACTTAATAAAAGTTATAAAATAAAGATGAAAACAAGGGAAGGGGGATTTTGGTTGTAGCTTGTACTGCTCATTCAATGTAAGAACTAATTTTGTTGATGACTGGAAGAGTTATTGGACTCAAGTTTTGGAATGGAATGATGACTATGGTCTGGATGAATTTCATGGAATTGTTTCCTTTTTATCTTGCACCTATATACAATAAGATTGTTCTAGATTTCTATTGGATTACTCTTATAGTCTTCTATTTCTGTTGTATATGTATTATCATGTTGTCTTTTCTTTCTATGGGTTGTAAATGCAAAATTGCTATAATACTATGACTATTCTAACATGCATATGTCAATATGTAATTTTCATACATTTCTAATATTTTCAGAACATGTATCTCAATTCTATTACTACGTGTGCCTTTTAAACTCACTCCTAGCTAGGATAGATTAGTTTAGCGTAGGATTGCATATTATATTAGTCTCGTATTGCATTTCATCCCTCAAAAACAAAACACTAAATGGTGTACCAAGCCGCAACTAGTAAACTCTAAAACATGTGAATAGTAGTCAGGTCAAAATCCAAATGGGTTTTCTATTCCAAACAGTTTAAGGTATAATTGGGACTTTCTATTGGGTAGAACCCCTACTATCGATGCAAGGACATTTACGAGCCTCAACACATACCTAGAATAGTTTTTTAAAAATTTATGTATCTCATCATAGTCCAATTGAAATATATCTTTGTTGGCTAATATATTTAAGATTTACATTAACTCTTCTCTTACCGCTCTAAGGAGTACTAGCTTTACAGATTCTTCATATATTGTGCAGTTATGGGATCTCTTATAACTTAGTTTAAATATTTGTTCTTAGTAATATAGGGATTCTTTCTCTCCCTGCATAGTCCTGGAGGTTTCATCTCTAGTGTCCTTAGATTTGAAATAATCTCTATATTTTTCTATCAAAATTTGTTTCATTTACTCCCATGAAGCAATACTATTCCATTCCAAGCTCATAAACCAACTCAAATCTAAATATTTTTAGTAGAAGGAACAAATTTAAGTTTTTGAGCATCTGAGTAATAATCATAAGTCCTACAAAGTACTTCAAACTCAAATAGAAAAGCATACGGATCTTCTAAGGTTAATCCATGAAAATTGGGGAGAGTAGAATGGTTGACATTCTTCATAAAATCCAGTTCATTGGATCCTATTATAGGAAACTCAAAAACTCTGGGATGCTCTTCTTCAACCATGGAAATACTAGTTATAAATTCTGCTTGATCAAATTCTCTATTGGAAGTTGGATTTCCTAAATCTTTCAGAGGGTTGACAAGAGGGTTTTTTGCAAATTCAAGTTTGATAAACACCAAATTTTGAAAATATTTTTCACTAGGTTATGCCTCAATCGTAATTAGAATCTTTGTTAAGATTCACCCGAGTCATCTATCAATCAAGTCATGCATACTAGGAAATCTATATGATTTTTTTTTAATATTTCCCTTATAGGTTTAGCACCTCCCCGATGTCAAAAAGTGGTGGGATAAATATTATCAATGATAACTATTGGAATCCCTGACTTTTAACTTTAAATTGTCAACCCAAGGAGCATACAAACTTCAGAGGTATTCTACGAAATATATGCAACTTATAGGGATCTAACTTGTATTTATCAAAGATAACTTTCCAAATCATGATGTTTTAGATCTATCCCTTCTATACTCAATCCTACTCTCCCTCCGATTAGTGGTGTCTATCATATCCTCAAACTAAAGAGAAGACAGAGGATCAATAATGTCTGATCACTATATGAGTTTTCCAAAATAATATAAAGGAATAATTTTTGGTTTCAATATTTCACAAAACATGCCAAAGCATAATCTTAAATCAACATACTTTGGATGTAAGAAAAAACTAATGGAAATATGCTAAAAATAAAATGTTCTAATTAAATGGCAATAAATTAAATACTTCTAATCATAAACAAAGAAAAGAAAAACTAACAATAAACTATAGGAAAATAGAGTGTGTAAAATGAACAAGGAAACCATGATTAACTTTAATCTATTCTATCCAAGCATGTAACATAATGCAAAGGTCCATATTTTTTCTTGAGGGGGGCCCATGATGGGTACAATAACCTAAGAAAGCTTTTAACTACTCAAATAAGATCATATTTCCTTCACTAAAAGAAAAAGTGAGATAAATGACTAAAAAAACTACTAAAAATCGCATACAAATTACTAATCTTAGTCATGTGACTAATAGTAATTTATTGTGAGTCACTTTAACGCGATTAAATACGTGACTAAAATGTTTTAATCATTTATTGGTTGTTTTGATTGATCAATTTGATTGTATATTTAGTCGTTGTTTTAGTGATTAATTGTTGTTAACTAGTCATGAATTTATTCATTGATCGTTGTTAACTGGTCATTTGTTTAGTCATTGATTGTTGTTAACTAGCCATTTATTTAGTTATTGATTACAATTAACTGGTCATTTAGTTTGTCATTAAGTGAAGTTAACTGGTTATCCACGAGATGTAGAACAGTTGGTGGTGGGGTATGGTTAAGACACCCCCTAAGTTGAAAGGTCGTCGGTTCTAATCCCGTCGGATACCAAAAATCCAACCATGTTAAGGGTTGGTGCGGTCCAGGCCGGGTGCGATCCCTGGGTGATTTTGACGGCTTAGATTCCCTTGGTTCGTGGTTACTTAGCCAATGGAAACCCTGCTAGTCAAGGGTGTTCCACCACTTTTCCAACAAACAAACAAAAAAGTGAAGTTAACTGGTTATTTATTTAGTCAGTGATTGATGTTAACTAGTCATTTAATTACTCATTAATTTATATAAATAGGGCATGGAGGAATCAAACCAAAAACCTCCTACTTGTAATCTAGGTGCTCTTCCATTGATCTAGAACCCTTAAATAGAATCAAAGTTCACACTAAAAAAATAAGTTTATATATATCACAATTTATTCTGACTTTTTTTCTTCCAGGAGGCACTCATAGTGGCCCAATAAGACTTTATCAAACATAAAGATAATAAAAAGGTATATTTCGAAAGCACCAACAAGTAACATGCCTTTCAGGAGGAAAGACATAAATCTAGTGCAACTCAACTATGTGAATACACAACTAACATTTCTAGTCATTTAACTTTAGTTGTAATATTAATTCACAAAAAAATACCATTGTTATAGTCTTATATATTGGTGTGATGATTTCTTGAAGGAAGGATACACCATTTTCACCAATGCAAGGATAAACTGGCAGTAAGAAGATTAGAAATGTCTTTCAAGTGAAATATATTTGTCATCTATTCACTATCTCATTATGCATGGCCATTTGCACTTATAGACCTTTAGAGGATGTGAGTAACTACTCAAAGGATCAATTCTGTGACTGGAATTTAAATTTAAATCAATTCTCCTATTGCTTATTGCCCTTGAATATTGCAAACAATGCTAATTTAGAAAATTTATCTTTCAGTGGCCAAGCATAAGGACTATGTGACCAACTATGGTGGTCCTCCTTTTCTAAACATGAATATGTGATGTTTCTCCTTAGTGAAAATAACCAACATTTGATCAATGATATCTATACTCATGTGTCTTACTACATTTTAAGTTTTACTGTTTTGCATCATATTTCTCTTTTTTTAATTTTATATATTTGATATAGTAATATCTTTACACATATATTTATACACTAACACACACCCCACCATGAAGGACGTTGATTTGACAATCGTACCAATGCCCATAAACCATGGAAACCTTGATCATAAACCATATTTTATGTGGCTTATGTCTAAGAATGCTAAACTTTTGGAGTTGCATACATGTACTACAAAAAATTAACAATTGATAATCATAAATATATACCACCTATTAGAAAGTAAATATCATTTGGAGATGTTCCAAAGAGTATAATTGGATGTTCAAAATCTAACCTCAATTATAGGTCCACAATTTGTTCCAAGTAAATGAATTTCATATAATATTAAGAGTTCAGCCTATTCAACTCATATTTCTAATGAAAAGTCTACAAATTAGAAGCCTAAAATCTGATTAGAAAAAATATATTAGTTCATCACCCACAACTTGTGCACCGCATTATCAAATATGAAATAGAATATTCAAATAAATCATAGAGATTTCTCTAGAAAAATATTCATGGCACAAACACGCATATAAAATGTAGACCTTCATCACCAATAAAAATATTATTTTTTGTGTTTTCTTTCGAAGGAACTTTACAAACTCAAAATCTATAAGCACTATGAACCTTCATCACATAACTACGATTATGCCAACTATGGTTGATACCATCCTATTTGTTCGGAGAAGATATAATTATATTTGTTGAAAGGAGTGCCTTTAAACTTGGAGTGAAATTACCAGTCATCTCAACCTGAAAATGATTTCAAAATAATTTTCCAAATGCTACTAGGCTCAGTGAGTATTCTTTAAAAAAAACATTTTCATAGAAAAATATATTCTAAATAGAAAGATCTCATACATACCATTTTTCGTTCCCAAACAGGACACAAGCCCTTTCCTCCAATCGTTCATTATTTCTCTTACATTGGCCTTCATTAGTGCAATGTAAATAACCTTCATATATGTTTTTACAATTGATTTTTGTATTTATATCAGCTTACATATTTTATTTCTTATCAGGTTATCCCTTGGTTGTTTGGAAACCTCTCGGCCTAAATTATAGAGAAAAAAAATAAAATAAGGGAACAAGATTCCAAGAAGAAAAGGTGGTGTCTAGAGACACCATTTAAGAACTTAAACACATAGGATTGTGATCAAAGCATCGTAATGCATAAGCACCGTGATAAAAATCTCAAATCAATATGTTAGACAACCCATAGGGTCACCTATTTATAGTTTCCAGATCTAACCAACTTCCTAAAAGTAGGGAAGATATGGTACACAAGTAGGGGTATTTGGTCCATACTGTTTTCATAAAATATGCAACGTCCCAAAGTTTATTTATATGTTGTAGTCGCGTCGACCGCAGTCGTGCTGACCATTCAGTTGTTTTCCCAGCCGACTGTTTAGTCATTTCGCCAACTCTAGTCGATTGCTCTGCTAGTCTCATGTCGTCTATAGACCAACTATCTCCAGAAGATCCAGAGGTGTGATGAACCATCAAAACTGTAGGTTCCAACCCCCTCCCCCCACCCTATCAGTACAACCCTTTGGAGATTCAAGAGGTGAAATTACTTGTTGTGAAAACCCCCCATAATTGCAACTTCCTGAAGCCCAAGCATAGCCTGAAGTTTCACAAAATTATATGTTGGTAAAGGTTTTGTAAATAGATCAACAACTTAATCATATGTCCTGCAATAAATAAGAGAGACAATTTTCTCCTGCACCAACTGTCTCAAATAATAAACATTGAGCTTGACATGCTTCATCTTGCTATGAGAAATGGAATTATCAGCAACTCGAATAGCTCCCTGATAGTCATAGTAAATAACAATAGAGGTCTGAACAAGAAATCCAAGCTCATTGAGAAGATGTCATACCCAAATTGCATATGTTATTGCATTGATAGCACCATGATACTCAGCTTCTATAGTCAAAAGAGGGACTACCTTTCATCTCTTACACGACTAGACCATAGGTCCAGAGCTCAAATGAAACACATAGCTAGAAGTAGATTTTTGGTTGTCAATGTCACCGCCCCAGTCAGAATCATTGTATCCGATGAGGGGGTATGTACTGCGAAAATACTTGATACGATATTGATATGTACCCTTAATATAGTGAACAATTCTCTTTGTGGATTTCCAGTGACTTTCGCGAGGATCCTACATGAACCTGGAAACAACACTAACAACAAAGGAGAGGTCTAGTTGACTATGAGTCAGATAAATAAGGCTACCGACCAACTGTCAATAAAGAGTGGTGTGGACTCATGGAGAATTGCAATCTTTCAACAACTTCACTCTCGACTGATAAGGTGTAGCACATGAATTGCATTCATCCATCTTGAATCATTTCAAGATATCCAAGGCATATTTAAGCTAAGAAAGAAAGATACCATCATCAATTTGTAAAACTTGAATGCCAAGAAAGAAATGCAACAGACCAAGGTCAGTCATTTCAAAGGTATCAGCAAGTTGTTTCTTCATACCCAAAATAAGATCAAAATTGTTTCCATTTATGACTAAATCATCAACATACAATGCCACAGTTAGAGTATCATCATGAACATGTAATACATAGATGTTGTGATAAGATTCACAATGTTTGAAACTAATATTGACAAAGAAACGATCAATTTTCTCATACCAAGCATGAGGTTCCTATTCCAAATCGTACAACGAATTCTTGAGTCGACAGATAAGGCCATAGTCTGTCACAAAACCAGGAGGATACTTCATATCAATTTCTTCAGTGAGATATCCATGAAGAAATGCAATTTTCATATCCATTTGGTGAATATCCCAACCAAAACGATCAACAAGAGAAAGGATCGGTTGGACAGAATTCATCTCCACAATAAGTGATCAAACAAACCTTATGGAATTCAAAATCACCATCGAAGGTAAACTTGATCTTATAAACCCATCAACACTTCATGACATTCTTTCCTTGCGGTTGAGGAACAAGTTCCCACGCCTTATTCTTCTTCAAGGAATCAATTTCAACAATCATGTCATTCTCCCATTCTAGTGCACCTTGAGCATCAGCATATGTATCAAGATCACAGGTGTCAAGTACACGTGCCATCAAATCAATGTTTCCATATTGTTTCTTAATGCGAGTATGCTGACCAAGACTCGAATTTCCAACATCCAGTCCAGCATATTCAATTGTCTTAATAGCCCACCAAGGTAAGGAAGTCGTCGATGACTCAGGTCGATTTTCATCAGCTGCGAAAGTCGAACTTCCAACTTCAATAGTCATAGTAGATTGACCACGAGTCGATTCAAAAGAACTCGTCGGTCTGGTCGATACTTCAGAAATGGATACAGTCGATCTTGACTCTTCAAGAATATCAAAAGGATCACTATTCAAAGGACTAGGAGAGAAGTTCAATAGTTGATTACCTGGAATTGTCTCATCAAAGAATCTACCGGTACTCAATATGATATGTTTTTTGATAGGATCAAACGGTCTATAGGATTTTGACTCATCAGATTGTCCCATAATGATGCAAGCATGACTCTTTGCATCACGTTCCTTCCTGCAGTTGTCATTGATATGTACCCAAGCAACACATCCAAGAGTTCTTAGGTGACCGACAGAGGGTTTCCAACCCTCCCTTTCTTGACGAGAGTCATGTCAATGTTAGTTTTGGTCGGAAAAAGATTCATACAATAGCTTGAGTAGTATAAATATTCTTCCCAAAATCTCATCGAAATTTTCGTTGCCTATAGTATACATCGATCCATTTCTACCAAGGTCTGATTCTTCCTCTCTGCGACACCATTTCGGTAAGGAGTGTGAAGGATAAATTGCTGCCAAGGAATGACATTCTACAAGAGATATACTCCAAATTGTTGGCTTATATATTCACCACCATTATCTAATCTAAAACATTTAAGTGGTCGACCACACTATTTTTCAACCAATCCCTAAATTCCTTGAATGTTTCAAAGACTTGACTCTTATTCTTCAAGAAATAAATCCACGTAAATCAAGATAAACCATCAATAAATGTCAGAATATACTTTGCACTTGTGAATGATGGTTTTTTCATGCAATAGATATCACTATGAACAAGCTCCTGTCATTCTTGTGCACGGAATTCTTTTCCCAAATCAAAGGGTAGTACTCTAGTAGTCTAGTACAGTAGGAGAATTTAAGACTGTTGAATAAATCAAATTAAGATGTGTATAAATATGAACATTTAATTTCTATTGATAGTCTTGTTAGAAATGTTTAAAGGAAAATTTCCTCAATTTCAGAAGTTTGTTGTTAGTTAAAAACACTTGTTTAATTATAATCATAAATACTTTAAATAATGTATACTAAAAACCCTTACACAATTTTTGGAACTATGCTCATCTTAAACAGAGGGAAAATAACCTCCTCTAGGGTTTAAACTAATATATAATTATTAACTAATACATAATAGGGAAAGAATACAAATGGAATAACATTAGATTATATAAACAGTAAAACGAAATTATAGTAATAATTTAGGATTTTACAAATAACAGATAGGTTAATTGCAATAATACTGTACAAACATCAAATATTAATTAATAAATAGTAAATAAAACAACAAACAATGTAGAGTATACATTAAATAGAAAATACTATATTTTTTTCTTTGGGTCAAAACCCTAAACAAGGAAAACTGTCTAACCAAGTTTTTCTTTTCCTTTCTTCCTTCAAGGATAAAGTATTCTCAGTTTATTTCAAACCCTTACTGTTCCAAATCTTTCAATATATAAATATTATACTTAATCTAAAATTGCCTTAAATTAAATGGAATTTATACATAAACATGGTATAATTTGTTTATTGCAACAGAGTAAAAGAAATAAATTATTCTAAATCTTTTTACACGGTCTTACCTAGGTCACAAAGCCAAACCCTGTAACCAAGGAGGGTTGTATCCGTTTTTTTGTTAATACGTAAATACAAACCGTTATAGTAAAGAAAACCTAAGAACTATCCTTCACATATAATTTTCATATAATAACTACAATTTAAAAACAAAATCAAATTTATAAAATTCTTACGACAGCATGATTCTTTATCATCCTTCATAAAATCATTTACATGTAAAAACAACAAAAAGGAACTTTAAATTGTCATTATGGACTTCAAATCTCAAAAATTGTATCGTATAAGAACCCAACAGTCCAAGTCTTTCAAAGAATTCCTTCAACACAGCTCGGTACCAAATTTCCCTTAACCCTGTCGAGTTTTTAAAATTATTCAAAACGTGTAAGTCTGCAAAACCCTAGTATGCATAAACACAACCTAACATAACAAAGCTACGACCATACGGCTTTACAAGTATTTTATTAATCCAAACAAGTCGCGGCCTTAAGACTGACTGCTAGTTTTAAATTCTCCTTCTACCAACGCTAACAGAACCCTACAAATCGTCGAAGGAGAAACCCCAGGTGGTAAAACCGAGGCTTACCAAGTCTTTTATGTAGTGAACATTCAACTCAAAAACTCGTAGTTTTCCAAGCAACCTCTTTCATTCAGCTTTGGGAGGACGAGTCTCAGCCGTAGCCATGCCTGTACAAACCAAAGCATTTGCATTAAGAGTTTTTAAAAAAACCTTCTTACTGTAAAAAGAAATAGAAATTATAGAAATAAAAGAAGTTACCTTCCAATATTTTTTTATGGTCACAGTCGTAGTATGGATTCCTTTTGAAAGCCACTCAAACCTTGGAAAAGGAACCATAGTATCAAGCCACCAATTGAGAGAAACTCTCAGTCTAAGACCACGGCATGAATTGAGAAAGAAGTACAGTAAATGCCACAAAAAAATCCAAGATTTTACTGATGACTCGAACCAGTAAGACTACCGATAAGAGTTGTCTCCAGTAGCCACTCTACAAAGGCCAAAGAGTATAGCCCTCCTGTTGATGTATTTCTAACTTCGAAATGTATTCATCTATGTATCTTATGTATTGTAACCCGATGTCTATTCTGGGATGTATCTATAATGTAATTGAGTCATATTGTCATGCCCCGATGTTCCAATCGGGAGGATCAATAATGTAAACAAGTCATGTCAAGTCATAGTGAGTAACCCTCCGATTGTCTAAGGGTTAAAGTAGGGTTATTAGACTCTCCTAGTAGAGGTCGGCCTTGGTAGGGTTTTAGTCATGTCGGGATTAGTATAAATAGAGAACTGGAGTCTCTATTTAACACACAACTCATCCATTCTCAAGTGTAGCGCATAGTTGAGCAAGGAGAAGACACTGGGGCTAGATAAGAAGAATATTACTACTGTCGGGAGATCACTTACTGTTTTGTGAATTTTACTGTTTTGGTGTTGATTCTATCTCTGAGGAAGTTGCGGGGTTTTCTCCTTTATGGTTTCCTCGAGGAAAAACACTGTGTTCATTGTCTCTTGTGTTTGATTGGTGTAGTTGTTATTCTCTCAGTTAAAGATCCTAATAATGCTAGCTTAATGTTGAAAAACTAACATGGTATCAGAGCTAACCTGAGAAGAAGACACTGTGCAGCTGCGGAAACTAGGGCTTCCTAGTTTGTGGATCTTCCTCCAAATATTTTCAGCAAAAGTAAGGTGGAATAACTCTCCTCCTTAGGGCGCATATTTTTGTCGAAGCAGAATCCAATTATGAGATTTTTCAGTTTTGGACCCGACACTGCTGTCGAAAATTAGGGCTTTTCATGGAAGAGGAATTTTTCAGTGAGCCCAGGCTTGGATTGATCTCCTCCCCAAAATCGAAGTTAGAGACAAATTTCAAGGCATTTGGGTGGACAGAACTTCGAAAAATCAAAACCCTAATTTGCTCCTATTCCAGTACTGTAGGATTTCAGCTCAAGTTTCAGATCCGACATCTTGAACCTGGTAAGATCTAAAATCTTTTGTATTTCCATTTGAGGTTCTCAGTTAATATGTCTCATCATACCAAGCTTGATGAAAATCTTGAGGGAGCTGATAACTTCCGAGCCTGGAAGTATAAGATCTCCCTGGTCCTGGAAGAAAATGAGTTAGACTCCTACATCCATGAGGAGGTTCCAGTTACAGAGGGAGATGAGGCTAAGGCCTTACATAAGAAGAATATGGTTATGGCAAAGAGGATCATTGCTGATTCTATCAAGGATCACCTTATCCCACAGGTGTCCTCTCTCAAGACCCCTAAAGCTATGTTTGATGCCCTAACCAAATTGTTTGAAGGAAAGAACATAAACCTGAAGATGACTATGAGGAATCAACTGAAGAATGTGAAGATTTAGAATGCAGAGACTATCCAGTCCTACTTCACAAGGTTTTCTTAGATCAAGGAACAATTAGAAGCTATTGATGAAGAAGTGGAAAATGCAGAGATTGTGATGACTACTTTGAATGGCCTTCCTAGGTCATGGGATTCTTTCATCCAAGGAATTTGTGCTAGAAAGAAGCTAGTCAAGTTCAGCAGACTATGGGAAGAGTGCTCTCAAGAAGAAGCTCGGATAGCAGCTCGAGAAGAGAAGATGGGAAGTGAAGATCAAGCTCTCACAGTTCACTCTAAGAAAGGCAGAAGAAAAACTCATCACTTAAAAGGTAAGAATTCTCATCATAGAGATAACAATAGAAAGGACCCATCTAGATTAAGATGTTATACATGTGATGAGATAGGACACTTTGCAAAAGACTATCCTAAGAACAAGAACCACTCTCATAAGAAGAAGAGGAACAAAAGAAGACATCATGCTCATGCTGTAGAGGATGATGAACCATCCAAGAAGAGATCCAGATATGAAAGTGAAGATTCTTCAAGCGAGTATGAATATGTTCTGATCTTCGCTCTCACAGGTAACATTACTCATGTTAGTAATGATTGGCTTATAGTCAGTGGAGCTTCCAAACATATGAATGGATTCAAGGAATCCTTTGTAAGACTGCCAGGACATGAATCACCTCACAAGGTGAAGCTAGGAGATGACTACCAATATCCAATAAAAGGTAGTGGGGAATATTCATATAAACTAGACTCTGGTAAGTCTCTAACAATGAAAGAAGTATTGTTTGTTCCAGGACTCAAGAAGAACCTTCTCTCCATATCAGCATTGGATGCAAAAGGAATGAGGGTTGCATTCATAGATGGTCAAGTCATCATGTGGCCAAGAGGTAAGACTATCAATGATGCAGTGGTGATTGGAGAACAAGAAGAAGGATTGTACAAATTGAAGGGCCATCCAAAATAATCCTTGGTCCATGACACAGTAGAGCCAAATGAGCTTTGGCATAGAAGGCTTACACATGTGCATTACAGAGCACTACCTATTGCAAGCAAATTTGTTGAAGGTCTTCCAGAATTCCAAACAAAACATGATGGGATCTGCAAAGGATGTGCGAAAAGAAAGAATACAAAGAAGACATTTCCCAGCAGCGAAGGAAAAGCCAAAGGCATACTAGAAATCATCCACTCCGATGTCATCAAACTCACTAAGCGGGTATGCATACTATGTTTCTTTTATTGATGATTTTTCGAGGAAGACATGGGTTTACTTCATGAAGAACAAAGCCGAAGTATTCAGTAAGTTCAAGAAATTCAAAGCCTTGATTGAAAACCATACTAAAAAGAAGATCAAGACCTTTCGATCAGATAATGGTGGAGAATTCACTTCGAATGAATTCAAAGAGCTATGCAAAGAATAAGGGATTAAGAGGGAGTTGTCCACTCCTTATAATCCACAACATAATGGGATTGCGGAACGGAAGAATAGAACTATCATGGAAGCTGCAAGAGCCATGCTTCATGATCAATATCTTCCTATGCATATTTGGGCAGAAGTTGCCAGAATAGCGATGTATGTATAGAACCGTACTCCACATAGAGTACTCGAGAACAAGACTCCTGAAGAAGTATTCTTCGGCAAGAAGCCAGAATTTAGCCATCTCAGAATATTCGGCTGCCCTATTTACATACACATTCCAAAAGAGAAGAGAACAAAATTAGATCCTTCAGGAAAGAAGGGTGTATTTGTGGGATACTCTAAAAGTTCGAATGCTTACAGAATATATTTCCCAGGATACAAGAAGATTGACATCAGCAGGGATGTTACTTTTGATAAAGACACAACTTACATCAAATCTAGAAATAGACCTGCTGAAGAACCTAAAGAAGCAGAAGCAGAAGCACCCAGAATTCATGATACAGCCATGAATGAAGAAGCTCAAGAAGAAGATAGAGAATTTGAAGAACCACAAAAACCTGTAGATCCACCTCTAGAGGAGAATCCTCATAAGAGGAAACCTGCTTGGGTACGAGATTTATCCAAGTTGTGGAAAAGATATGGAGCTCCAGAAGAGAATCACATAGAAAGAAAGAGGACCAGATCCTGCTCCAGGTATGTAGCTTTACTATGTGATTTCATTGATAAAGAACCTTCTAGTTACGAAGAAGCGGCAGAACGGAAAGAATGGAAGGATGCTATGATCGAATAATACCAATTGATCATGAAGAATGATGTTTGGGATGTTGTCTCAAGACCAGAAGGGAATTTAGTTGTAACTTCCAAATGGATCTACAAAATCAAGCATGCTGCAGATGGTAGCATTGAAAAATATAAGGCAAGATTTGTAGCTCGGGGTTTCTCTCAGAAAGAAGGAATAGACTATGAAGAAACCTTTACACCTGTAGCTATATACACTTCCATCAGATCAGTACTTGCTCTGGCTACAGTGATGAAATAGAAGATACACCAGATGGATTTCAAGACTGCTTTCTTGAATGGGGTAGTGGAAGAGGAAGTGTATGTAGAACATCCACTCGGTTTTGAGACACATGACAGGGAGTCTCATGTGTGCAGACTGAAGAAATCCCTGTATGGTTTGAAACAGGCACCTAGGACCTGGTACGGCAAAATTGACAGCTTTCTATCCAGTTTGGGCTTTGCCAAGAGTAAAGCAAATTCCAACCTTTACGACAAGGTTGAGGATGGCACCCCAGTGATGCTTCTACTGTATGTAGATGATCTATTTGTGACAAGTACGGATGGGTTGATTACTGATACGAAGAGAAAGCTTACTGCTGAGTTCAAAATGAAGGACCTGGGGATGATGCATTACTTTCTAGGTATGGAGGTGTGGCAGAGTACAGATGGAATCTTCCTTGGACAAGGGAAGTATGCAATAGAGATCTTGAAGAGGTTTGGGATTATGGACTGCAAGGCTATGGCCACACCTATGGCATTGAACCTAAATCTATTGTGCGATGCTTCATCAAATACGGTTGATGCTACGATGTATCGTCAGATGATTGGGTCATTGATGTACCTGACAAACATGAGACTAGACATTTGCTTTGCTATGAACACCTTGAGCCAGTTCTTGACAGATCCAAGAAATGTTCACTTAATTGCTGCAAAGCATGTTCTGAGGTACCTGAGGGGTACAATTGATTATGGGCTCAAGTACGATGCGAATCAGAAGATTAAACTGGAGGGTTATGTTGATTCAGATTGGGCAGGCAGTGCCATCGATAGGAAGAGCACTTCAGGGTGTTGCTTCAGTATGGGATCAGGTGTGATCTCTTGGTTTAATAGGAAGCAATTCTATGTGGCACTGAGTACAGCTGAAGCTACGTGATGAGTCCCATA
>LPNX011004714.1:1441269-1536896 GCA_001517045.1 Pseudotsuga menziesii | reverse complement strand
CCCTGATGTTTCGATCAGGAGGATCAATAATGTAAACAAGTCATGTCAATTCATAGTGAGTAACCCTCCGATTGTCTAAGGGTTAAAGTCCCCGTAGTTTTGGGGCACTAGGGTTATTAGACTCTCCTAGTATAGGTCGAACCTGCTAGGGTTTTAGTCATGTTGGGATTAGTATAAATAGAGAACTGGAGTCTCTATTTAACACACAACTCATCCACACTCAAGTATAGCGCATAGTTGAGGAAGGAGAAGACACTGGGGCTAGATAAGAAGAAGATTACTGCTGTCGGGAGATCACTTATTGTTTTGTGACTTTTACTATTTTGGTGCTGATTCTATCTCTGAGGAAGTTGCAGGGTTTTCTCCTTTATGGTTTCCCCGAGGAAAAACACTGTGTTCATTGTCTCTTGTGTTTGATTGCTGTACTTGTTATTCTCTCAGTTAAAGATCTTAATAATGCTAGCTTAATGTTGAAAAACTAACACCTCATGTAAAAGGTGTTTATAATCGTAAAGGTTTAGCTTTGTCAATGGAGGCCCAAGGGGCCATGAGCCTGTCGGCTCTACCCTCGAACCAGAAAAAAAGATAGAAAACAAGTGAAGTTTTAGGTCGTTGGTCGGACTTATAGTTAGGGTTTCCAATTTTAAGACCCCAACCAATAATTTATTCATGCGTGGAATCCACTTCCTCATAGATAGTATGGGTTTACTCTATAGTCCCGAATGGCATCGTTTAACCTGCGTTACAAATAAATCTTAATATTTTGGCATATGCTAATACTATGCTTATGTTAATATATTGCATATATTATTACTTTTGCATATGCATATGTTAATACTTTGGCATATATCAATACTATACTTTGCATATATCATTACTTTTGCATATGCATATGTTAATACTTTAACCTATGACAATACTTAGGCATATGTTCATACTTTTTTATGTTAACACTTTGGCATATGTTAATACATTTGCATATGTAAATACTTTTGCAAGAATAATAACGGTATTGCAAGATTTAGTCTATAGAATTTTATTCTAAAATGTTGCATGTGGGATTAGGGATCTAATATACCAACGATAGGATGAATATAAGATTTAGAAGTTATATTCATAGTTTATTTTTAAATAATATTTTATTTTTCTTGTATTTCTAAGTACTTATGCCATTAAATATAAAAAACTAGGCAAATATTATGTCCTTAAGCCTAGAATAAGATGGTTAAAAACGTAGACCTCAAATGACTGTTATAACATAACAAATTCAAGATTTTGGAAAGGAAACGGGTTTGGAAATACCTTCATTACTCAAAGCCTTAAATTAAATAAATATTCTAGCATTTTACTTTTGCAAGTTGAGATAATTAATATCGATCCTGAAACTGGAAACAAAACGTTTACCTGTAAAAATACCTGTAACAAGAATCATCATTTCACTGCATTAGCTTCAATAAGCTAATTAAGCCTCGGCACAACTAGAAAGTCCCTTCAGTAAGAAAGAAACAAACTTTAGTACCTTGCACTCACAATTAAATAAACATTTGTTTTCAATACTTACTAATTCAGATCATTTACATTCTAGATTGATCTTCATTACTTAATTTTGAAGGCAGTTAATAAAGAATGTAACTAGAGAAATTAATAAGTGAATTTGTTATAGTATCTATATTAGACCTTTTAGAATGTTAACTGTTAGCAGTTAAGTTACTCTCTTAAGCGACTATTTGTAAACATTAATTGTCGTAAGAAAAATTTTAAATTTTTATGAATTTTTAGGAGTTTTACATGAGACATGCATGCTATAAAATGAGACGTGAACGTTAAATGTTCCAAATGGTTTCAAATTCTCCTGGAATAAGGTATTTTTTAAGAGCTAGGTAAGCAATACTACATGTTTTGTCTCTAAACTGAGTTGTAATTGCAATAGTAAGATTTATTTTGAGCCTTGCCTGAAGTTCCCTATATGAATCTGGATCTAGATTCATGCTTTGCATATGGAGTTCATTATTACATATATGAACAAATAAACTAGCCACCTCCTTACGAATTGCTTCCCCAACAATAATTTCATCTCTACAATTATAGTTGTGATTGCTTTCCAACAATGAATTTGAGAATAAAATGTATTGCCATCAAAACCCACTCTGCAAAGTTCACTTTACATAATGTGTTCCCTTGTGAATCTCACCCTTGTCAAAGAACACAAGCATGCCAAAGTATACACAACCTGAAATATTTTGTAAAGCAACTTAGGATTTCATAGCATTTTTATGTTTGTTTAATGAACCCTGTAAACATAAGCAGGTTGTGTCCAACTCCAAATTTGATAACTTTGGTTATAGAAGGCCAACAGATGATGACCATAAATGATTTTCCCAAATGAATCTCATTAGTTCTTGACTTTCAACCTCTTCCATCTCACTGCCATCATAAATCAATTCAATAGTCATGAATGATAAATATTATCATCATCCACCAATATCAATGTCAATCCACCAATCATGTCATCACATGAGCTTGGAGATTTTCCACCATTTAAAGTCATAAACTCCAACATATATTACCATTTGTTAGGTTTCTAGTTGTTGTATGTTCAATCTAGTTGGTGTATTTTCAGTTTACATTTAGGAGAAAGTTGACATGTTGGTTTTTTTAGCTTATGTCAAGTGAGGAATATATTGACAATAACTTACAGCTCTTGAATGCAATACAATGTAAAGTAATTTTTTTAATGTTCTAGAGAAGCATGTTCCAAATCAAAAAGAAAAATCGTTAGATTCCATATATATTTTATTTATGGCATGTAGATAGGACCCATGTTGAATTATTTTTATAAGCAATCTATGCACCAGCCCTTCCAACTAGTAGTCTATAAAAATGAGAGAAATTTTACAGTCTCATTTAACCATTGGAATACATCCTTACATATATTTTATTCCCATGATCTAGAATCTTGTAACTTCAAAGTTCAAAATAGTTGAGCATCATCTATAAGTGGGATACATTTGAAGCACCGATAGTTTCCCACATAAACAAAAAATTCAGTATTTCTACATAAGAATGCTAGGAAGAAATGTTCCAAGCATGCACAAGTGTACCCTTTACAGATAATATATATAAACTGAGGAGTACATCTGGTACAAGGATTAAAAGTTAAAACTATGACCATAAACAAAGAAAAAATTGTCTTTCGTCCTAAAGAGGTATGATGTTCCAATACTTGTTTGGTGTCCAACTTCATATTGCAATCACCAGCTGAATTTGTGTCTAGAAAAGAGTCATAGAGAAATTGTGGGGTACTATCAAGATCACTTTGTCTACCATATATGTCAAAGTGATTTACTATGTCTTTTAAACCTTGATGAAGGAAAGCACCTGAGCAATCTACAGATGATTCCTTCCACCACTCTTCATTGTTGCAGGTTGGGGCTTTAGATAAGATTAAGGTGAACACATATGTTGCTTGATCCTCCTTCATATCATTTGAACAAGTAATTCAATGAACCATTCCAATAATGAAACAATGAAATTATTCATAGCCTGAAAGTGATTTATCTCAATTCTAGAGCTAATCAATCCACATAAGCTTTTAATATACCAATCTCGATATAATCTAGGAAACAAAGGTGCTAGCAAATTCTTAATGACTTGTACAATATTTTCAATAAATCAACAATGCACTAGAAATACACTATTCATACCAATCACTGATTGTTTAATATAGCCTCTTTTAGTTAGATCATGAAAACATGTATTCCATTAAAGCTTTAAACTATTTCCACTTGCAAAAGTAACCCTAGATATTCGTTAGGATGTATTGTAACTAATTATCATCAAATGATAATGAGAATATGGTTCAACACATCATTCCAGAGGTATCATATTTCATAAAAGTTGCATCTTCAACTAAAAATAAATTAGCTTACTAAGTTGACAAGGCACTCTTCAATAATATTCAAGATAGCAGTGTAACTAGGGTATTAATCTAAGATCATTACCATAAGCAATCACAAGAAGTCATCAAAATGTCCAATGTCAAAACCAATAGATATTAAGTTTATTTTCTTAGGAGGAAAAATGAAAACTAATTCCCCATCCTTGAGATCCAAGTAATATAGGATCGATTGCAAAGTTCAATCACACATTAGATAACAGAGTTAAAGATTTAAGTAAACACAATCTAATGTCACTTAAAAAGATTATGTGCTACCTGTGCTACTATCAACAACATATATTAGTAATCATTTCGCTTAGCAAAAACAATGTAGGAAGTGCAAATTGATCTAGGCACTAGACAACCATATTACCAAGGTCTAAAGCACTTAAGAACTAATTATAAATTTGCAATTTACCAGGATGTTTGGAAAAATAAATTGCAGGATTGGTCCTCAAATAGATTACCAAAACAATGGTACTTTTAAATACCTTTAAATGATGTTATAACAATAGTGATCAAGCGATAGTAAAATATGATGGTTTTCTCCGAGATTAAAATGTTATCATTAGCCCTGTAGTGGCTAAGTAGGTGTTCAATCCAATGATTAATAATATTGGAATATGATACTATGAGATAGAGAATTAGTATGAATATAACTCATATTTGACCAAGTATGAGGTCAAAGGTTGATATGACAGTTTTAGAATCCTTTGGTAACAAATTAGAATTGCATGGGCCAATGATAATAGTTATGGAGAAGACAACAATTTCTTTATTATTCTAAATCAAGACACATCTCAATATCTATCTCTGTAATGGATTGAGAAGTGACTGCCTTAATGAATATTGTCAACAAAATACCTTCTCAGTATTCTTATATTAAGAAGGATGAAATTATCAATTCCTGAAATTATCCATTCCTGAAATTATCCATTCCTGAATAATCCAAGCCGTCTCATAAAGGTATTTGTTGTTTTTTTAGTTTTGACAATTATTATAATTAACATGATCTTGGTATAGTAATCCATAAGTCATAAATAAAGTGCACTTGTATGATCTTATCATATATTCAGACTGTCATGTGTTTATTGGAAAAATGGTTCAAGGAGAGATCAAACTCATCAAATGTTGAACTCATAAAAAAAGTGAAGCAAAGGTGTATCAAAAGTAAAATTTATGAGATATATATCTTAGATTAGACCAAGAACAAAATCAACTCATGGGGGCAAAGGTGGCTTAATCCGGCTGGAAATATCACCCTTATCAATTCCATCATTTCTTCCTATCCAATTTACTCGTGCTTGATCTCTCTTGCTCCAAAAAAATTATGAAAGACTTTACAAGAGAAATCAGAAGATTTATGTGGAAAGGAGGCAAATCAGACAGCCTTCAAAAAATTCACTTGGTGAATTGGGAAACTCTTTGCAAACCAAAAATATATGGAGGAGATGGAATACAAGATCCAAGCAAAATGAACTTAGCTCTTAGAGCTAAAATTCTCTGGAGAATTGTAACTGGAAAAGGAGCGTGGTGGAAGGAAATCATACAAAAAAATACCTGATAGACACCAGAAAGAGATGTATGGACAACATAAGCATAGACAGGAAAGGCTCACCGATATGGGAGCTGTGTGAAAATTATCCACATATCCTAACAAAGTAGTTGAAATGGACACCAGGAAACGGTAAGGCTATCAAAATTTGGTCTGATTACTGTGCATCTGTTTCCCCCATCATTTTAGTGCAGGAGTTCCCATCCTTAATGCAGAAATTGGAAAGTATGAAAATCCACATGCTATACGATCTCTCTGACTGGACCAGCAACGGGAGTTGGTCTGGTTGGATTGATCTGGAGATCGACCAACTCAATGCTGATTACAATGCTCTCATCACAGTGATTCCAACACCTATCCACCGTGCACTGAAGGATGAACATTGTTGGGGAAAAATAGGGTTCTATAAGGTGAAGGAAGGTTACAGAGTAGTGGATGTGGATTACAACAACTACAACAAAGATAGGAAATGGAAGAAGATATGGAACAAAGACGGTATGCCCAAAATCAACGTGTTCTTCTGGATACTAGCCCACTGCAAAAATCTAACAATAGAGAATATAAGAAAAAGAGGAATGTAAGGCCCGCTGAGATGTATTCCCTACAAAGAGTCTAAGGAATCTATAGAACACCTTTATTTAGAATGCAAATTTTCTAGGGAGGTTTGGCACCAATCTTACAAGGATCTGCAATTTGAATTAACATTTCCAACAAATTGGGATAATTTAATTTCTTGCTGGAAGGAATACTACCAAGGATCACTCCTCAACAAACCAAACTTTGTGAGGTCTTGGGAAGCTCTTCTAAGATATATCTACTAGAAGATATGGACAACGAGAAAAAAGGAGATCTTCGAGGGGAAAAAATAGTTCGAGCAAAGTTGCGATAGCTGCAAAATCTCTTTGGGTGGAATTTTTATTCATGAGGGAAATGCACAGCATCAACAAGGAATCATTGACATAGAATAAATATATTCAGTCTCTGAATTTCTAGTTCTCCTACCACATCTTCCATGGACTCAACCCAAAAAAAATTCAATTTTGCAATCTTGGCAAACAAGAATGAATCCGGAAGAGTTCAAATTTTGGTGGAAGAAAATGGGCTGCAACTCTTTGTTCTTTGACAATGCCTCCGAAGGAAATATGAGGATGGTAGGAGCAGTGGGAGTCTATTTCAATTCTGAAGGAATCAAGCTGAAAGAGTATGCATAGGGAATCAGTGGGAAGACTAACAATGGGGCAGAATGGTTAGCATTAATAAAAGGACTAGAGCTAGAAAGGAAAGATGGCATTGAGGAACTAGTGGTCTTTGGTGACTCGTGCATGGTTATTGGAGAAGTAAGGAAACTAGCAAGGAATCGAAAGAATCTGGTTACCAAGACTCACCGTCTATTAAAATGCATGGTAAATGATTAAAAATCCATGAACTTCCTTCATGTTTTGAGAGAAAATAATAAACAAGCAGATAGTATGGCCAATAAGGGAGTGGATCTAGATTGCGGAAACCTGTTATGTGCTCAACAGGATTATGAGAGAAACGGTATCCCTTTATAGTGAACCTTTCATTTTCATCCTTTGAATGTTATGCTTTTGTATCCTCCTTCTTCGACAGTTTATAAGGAGATTCTTGGTGATAAAAAAAATAGAATGGAAAATGAAGCACAAGGAGGCATGGACTTGGTCTTCCTCTAAAAGCAGTCTGTGTCTAGTCTATTGTAACATTTACTTATTATTTTTTGATAAAAAGTTCTTCAACCGTTTTTGTTCAAAAAAAAACATGACCAAAAGAAACTACTTTAAAAGTATGGTTGATATCTTTAAGAACATATTTAGCAGGCCAAGCTTCAAATTTATATCCTTTCTGACATGCACGATAAATAGAAAGCAGGTTGATGGGCATATTTTCAACATGAAAAACATCTTCCAATTGACCATTAGCAACATTAATATTACCGAAACCAATTATGGAAATTTGTTTACCATCCCCTATAGATAATTTATGAGATATGTGTTTATTATTGTCATAAGATGCAAATAAAGAAGCATTACCATAGAAGCACCAAAATCCATTATCCATTCCACATTAGAAGAGGAATTACTAGAAGAAACAACAGATGCACATAAAGCTACATGGGATTCATCATAACCTTTCTTTTTAGCTTTAGACATTAAACGTTTCAATTTAAAGCAATTCTTTTCAGGATGATTAGTTTTACCACAATGATTACACGGATCATACACTTTCTTCTTATTATTATTTTCATGATGTGCGTTATAATTATTACCATAATAATTAGTAGGTTTTGAAGTGTGTGAACAAGAACCTTTCGCATTATTAAAACTTTTCTTAGGATTATGAGCAATTAGAGCTTTATTAGGTGAGAGTTGTACTGAAACAATTAACCTTTCTTGCTGATTAATCAAGCCTTTATAAAAAGCATCAAAAGTAGGTTTCATAGTACTTTGAGACAATTCAAGAGCTCTATTCCTAATTTGAATGATCATGTCAAAAACAAGATGGCAATTTCTGTTATACAAGAATTATAAGAGCAGTGTTTGTTTTCTTGTGATCTTTATCACAATTGTTTAATTTTTCATTTAAAGTTTTCACTTTAGCAAGATAAAATTCTACTCTGTCAAAGTTAGTAGGATCTAGCTCAAATATCTTCTTTTCAAGGTAATAAGCATAAACAACATCAGATTTATCAAAGAGAGAAGAAAGAGTTTTCCATACCTCAATCGGGTTGTATTCTGCCTCAATACTTACCTAAAGACTATATGCAACCATTTGACCAATGAGCCCTCTTGCTTGATCACATTTTTCTTCCCATATAACAACATATTTAGCATCAACATGTTTCTTGTATTCACTGTTAACAATCCTCCATAGATTCTTACTCATGATAACATCAATCATTTTTCTTTTCCATGCAAGATAGTTAGAGCCAACAAGTTCAGGAACAGAAGCTACTTCTGAAGTCATAATGATAGAAAAAATGACAAGAAATACAAATCGTAATGCAAAAGATAGACAAGCTAGGAAAATAATGAGTAAACTGAAAAGATCTTACTAATTTTTATTTTATTTTAATGTAGATCAAGGGTTTTGAGCCAAAAAATTGAAATGTTCATAACATGATCAATGTGACTCGGAATTGCTATTATAACCTATATTTGGAAATGACATGAGCATTCTGCATCCAAATTTGCAAGCCGAATACAAATTTGGATATTCTGACAAAGGATATCAGCTCTGCAATATTTTTCATCCATACGAAAAATTTCTGAAAAAAATAGTTGATTTTAAATCAATGATATCTTCGCTTTCCGGACAAGAAATCAGAGGATTTGTTTTTTTAAATCGTGTATTTTTTTGAGAAGAACTCAGATCTGTAACCAAATTCTTTAGATTTTGCACCAAAAGTTTCAGATATGGATCTGAAAGTTGCGACCTCAATTTTTCATGGAAAACAAAAACTAGATTTAAATAATAGGAAGATAGATGTCCTTTAGGATAATCCAAAAATCATATATATCTACAAAAAAAACATCAAGAAACCCTTGAAATGTTTTGCAAAAAATCTACAAAATAGGGTTAGTGTTAGACATAAAAAATTGCATAAATATGCCCATATCTGAAGAGAAGTCTAATGGCTACCAGATAGAAAACAAATCTACAAAATAAACAATGCCTAGATGATAAAATTGTTAGAAATATATAGAAGGGGCTAGATAATAGCAACCCGCTCAGATACCATGTTAGAAAGAGGGATCAAGCTAAACTAGCTTACCTATCTATGTAAAACAATAATCTATCAACAATAAGTACAAAAGAGAAAAAGAGAACACCAGATATACGTGGTTCACGAAATTGGGCTATGTCCATAGGAATGTAGTCTTCTATTATCTCTAGAATATATCATCAAGCTTACAAGAGAGCAATGCCAAAAACTTCGATATAATACAGAAAGATCAAGTTGTTTTTTTTATGTGACTCCCTTGACCCTATTATATACCAAGAGATGAGGAGGAATTACTCTCACATATTACATGTGGGATAATACNATCAAGAGTATACTTTACCATAATGAATATGGGATATAATGTATTACTCTTTTACATAAGATTGTGGATATCTTCCGACATAATACAAAGACATTATTACCTTCAAAGGAATATAAAATATTCTAACACAACTAAGATCCAATGGGAAAAAGGACGACAATCTGTGTCATAGGTGTAATACCCCTAATTGGTGCCCAAGGCATAAGTGCAAAAATAAGAATATGTTCTTGTGCGAAAAAAGTAATACGAGTGACAATAATGATGAAGAATCAAGTGACACACCTTCCTCCGACACATATTCAGATTGCGATGAGACTGGTAAGGAGGAGGCTAACATCACACCAATGCTTCTAGTAGTGGTAATGACAGGTATCTCTCAACCCAAAACGCTCAAATTGTTTGGCCATATCAAAAACACGAAAGTGACGGTGTTGATCGATAGTGGGAGTACACACAACTTCATAGACTCTAGGGTAGCGAAACAATTAAACATATTCATCTACCCTACCGCAAGTTTCCAAGTATTGATACCAGGAAACAAGACTACACCGTGTGACGATAAATGCCATAAAGTAGAACTAGCTATAAAGGACTATAAGCTAAAGTTGCCAATGTATGCTATGGAAATCAAAGGGGTTGACATTGTTTTAGGTGCATAATGGTTGGAAAAACTAGGGACAGTCGGATTAAATTTACGTGAACAATTTATAAAGTTCTATGAAAATGAGAGGAAAAATAAGCTTTACAGTATTAATTCCCCCCCTCCCCAAATTGTTTCATCCAATAAAATGGAAAAGATAGTAAAAAGGGGAGCTCAATCCTTCTTCTTACATTGCTACGAGATGGAAGGAACAACTAACGAAAGACAAAATACTGACCCACATGAATTAAAACAACTATTGGGGGAACACAGTGACATCTTTCGTAAACCTCCTCGTGGTCTTCTACCCTCACGTTCTAGGGATCACATCATCGAGTTGATGCTAGGATCAGCTCCAGTCAGAAAAAATTCATACTGACAATCTCACAGGAACAATTCAGAGATCAAATGTTTAGTACAGGAGCTATTAGACGTTGGAATAATCACACATAGTAAGAGTCTTTTCTCTGCACTAGTCATACTCTCTAGAAAAAAGATGGATCATATAGACTTTGCATTGATTATCAAGCGTTAAACAAAGTCACCATAAAAGATAAATTCCCCATTCCCTTTGTGGAAAAACTACTCGATGAGCTACATAGCACAAAATATTTTTCTAAACTAGACTTAAAGTCATTCTATTACCAAATCTGTATTTGAGAAGAAGATGTCCCCAAAACATCTTTTGGCACCCATGAAGGTTTATATGAATTTTGAGTGATGTCATTCGGATTATCCAACGCTCCGACATTTGGGTTATCCAACGCTCCGGCTACATTTCAATCAGTAATTAATGACTTGTTTCGCCCATACCTAATTTTATACTAGTGTTTTTTGATGATATTCTTATTTATAGTCAAAATTGGAACTCACACCTCAAGCATGTACACAACAATATTGAAGCTTCTAGAAGAAAACAAATTTTATGCTAACAAATCAAAATGTAGTTTCGAGGGAAAAGAAATAGAATTTTTGGGGCACATCATATTAGCTGATGGCATTAAGGTCGATCCCAAAAAATTAGGCTAATCACGGAGTGGACACCCCCCAATTCAATTACATTGTTAAGAGGGTTTATGGGTCTAGCAGGTTATTATAAAACATTTGTTCGCAACTACACCCAATTGTAGCACCCCCAACATCACTATTAAAAAGGGATGCTTTCAGATGGTATAAGGATGCAGAAACTTGTTTTGAACAATTGAAAACCCTAATGACATCCACACCAGTGTTAGCTACGCCTAATTTTATGAAGACATTCATCCTTGAGTGTGACGCTTCAAGGACAGGCTTAGGGGTTGTTCTCATGCAAGATAAACATCCCATTTCCTTCGAAACTGAAAAGTTTAAACCAAGTGAGAAAACCAAATCCACATACAACAAGGAAATGTTGGCAATAATGCATGCCCTTGTTAAATGGAAGCAATATTTGTTTGGGGCTAAATTTCTTGTCAAACTAGACCAAAATAGCCCGAACTATTTTTTAACTCAAAAAATCCTCTCTCCCGAACAACAGAAATGGGTAAGAAAAATCCAAGTCTTTGATTTCGACATTTTGTATAAAAAGGGAAAAGAGAATAGGGTTGCAGACAACTTATCAAGAAAACATGAAAGTGATCCCTCCCTATGTACCATATCCGTAGTTGTTCCTGAATGGATTTCAAAAGTCCAAAGTGAGTATGTGAAAGACCTAGAGACAAGGAATCTAATTGAAGAAGTTGAAAACAACAAAGAAACAAAATCCAAATATTCATGGAAAAAATACATACTATGGTACAAACCAAGAATATATTTACCCAGTTCATCAAATTTCAAAACTCAAGTCCTAAAAGAGAAACATGACTCCCCAACAACAAGCCATGTGGGTTTCTTTAAAACATACCAAAATATCCGCCAATCCTTCTTTTGGAAGGGAATGAAGACTGATATCCAAAAATATGTGGTTGAATGTGATACGTGTCAAAGACATAAATTTGAGACGATGGCTCCTCTTGGTCACCTACAACCCCTTCATATTCCATCTCAAAAATGGTCTGAGGTATCCATGTATTTTATCACCGGCCTTCCTTCATCAAAATGAAAGAATAGTATATTTTTAGTCATCAACATATTAACAAAATATGCTCATTCATTAGTATTTCATCCAAAGCAAAAGCAATTCAAGTCACATATAGTTATGTAAAGAATATATTTAAGCTCCATGGGTTTCCCAAGGTTATTGTTAGTGACAGGGACCCTAAATTTACCAGCAAATTCTGGAAGGAATTGTTCCACCAAGTTGGGACTTCACAAACTATGAGTACCTCGTACCACCCCCAGACAGATGGACAAACAAAAGTAGTGAACAAATGCCTTGAAGGATACTTGAGGAATTTTGTGAACGATCGATAAAATCAATGGATACAATGGATACACCTTGCAGAATGGTGGTACAATAGTATATCTCATACATTAAAAAAAATGTCACCTTTTGAAGCCTTATATGGATACCCGCCTCCTACAACAAAAGAATATGTCATCAACAATTTCAAAGTTCCAGCACCAAGAGATTACCTAGCAACATCCAATGAAGTCATCCGCATTTTGAAGAGCCATCTCGAACAAGCAAGAAACCGCATGAAACAACAAGCAGACTCAAAAAGAACCGATCGAGAATTGGAAGTGGGTGATTGGGTGTTTGGTGTTTGTTCGCCTTCAACCGTACAAACAAAATTCACTAAAAAATTCCAAAAATCATAAACTTGCACCCAAGTTCTATGTCCCATATCAAGTTTAAAAGTGAGTGGGACAAGTGGCCTATGCTCTAGACATCCCAAATAAGGGAAAAATACATGGTGTCTTCCATGTGTCATGCATAAAGAAGAAATTGGGTTCAACCACTCACATACAAACTAAATTGCCTATGTTAGATGATGAAGGAAAATTAGTGTTGGAACCAGAATGCATTTTGGAAATTAAAACGAGAACACTTCGCTCTATAGTAAGTCAAGGAATACCTTATCAAGTGGAGAAACTTACCAGATGATGAAGCTACATGGGAGAATGAAGATTTTCGTTCGCACCACCCATCCTTACCAATACTTCGTGGACGAAGTATTCCAGAGAGGGATGACTTGTAATAAAACTAAATAGTTAGTAAACCTAGTTAATTAGTAATTATTAATTAAGGTTGGCTTGATAGGTCACACCGTTTAAAGGTAACCCTTGATTTATATAAAAGTTGTATTATACTCTTGTAAATGTCATCATTCAATAATAAATATATATCATTTTTTGAAGATCTATTCCACTTTACAGATAATATATCTAACCCAAGGAGCACATCTAGTGCAAGGATTAAAAGTTAAAACTATGACTATAAACAAAGAAAAAAATTACCTTTCATCCTAAAGAGGTATGATGTTCTAGTACTTGTTTGGTGTCCAAGTTCATATTGCAATCACCGACTAAATTTGTGTCCATAAAAGAGTCATAGAGAAATTGTGGGGTACTATAAAGATCACTTTGTCTACCATATATGTCAAAGTGATTTAATATGTCTTTTAAACCTTGATGAAGGAAATCACCTGAGCAATCTGCAGATGATTCCTTCTACCACTCTTCAGTGTTGCAGGTTGGGGCCTTAGATAAAACTAAGGTAAATGTATATGTCGTTTAATCCTCCATATAATTTCAATAAGTAATTCAATGAACCATTCGAATAATGAAACAATGAAATTATTCATAGCCTGTAAGTGATTTATCTCAATTCTATAGTTAATCGATCCACATAAGCTTTTAAGATACCAATCCCGATATAATCTAGGAAACAAATGTGCTAGCAAATTCTTAATGACTTGTACAATATTTTCAATAAATCAACAATGCACTAGAAATCCACTATTCATACCAATCACTGATTATTTAATATAGCCTCTTTTAGTTAGATCATGAAAACATGTATTCCGTTAAAGCTTTAAACTATTTCCACTTGCAAATAAGTAACCCTAGATATTCCTTAGGATGTATTGTAACTAATTATCATCAAATGATAATGAGAATATGGTTCAACAAATCATTTAAGAGGTCTCATATTTCATAAAAGTTGCATCATCAACTAAAAATAAATCAGCTTACTAAGTTGACAAGGCACTCTTCAATATTCAAGATAGCAGTGTGACTAGGGTATTAATCTAAGATCATTACCATAAGCAATCACAAGAAATCATCAAAATGTCCAATGTCAAAACCAATAGATATTAAGTTTATTTTCTTATGAGGCAAAATGAAAACTAATTCCCCATCCTTGAGATCCAAGTAATATAAGATCTATTGCAAAGTTCAATCACACATTAGATAACAGAGTTAAAGATTTAAGTAAACACAATCTAATGCCACTTCAAAAAGATTATGTGCTACCTAGGAAACCATTGGAATGTCAAATTACTAGTATTAACAACATATATTAGTAATCATTTCTCTTAGCAAAAACAATGTAGGAAGTGCAAATTGATCTAAACACTAGACAACCATATTACCAAGGTCTAAAGCACTTAAGAACTAATGTAAAATTTGCAATTTACCAGGATGTTTGGAAAAACAAATTGCAGAAGTGGTCCTCAAATAGATTACCCAAACAATAACAATGGTGCTTTTTAAATACCTTTAAATGATGTAATAACAACCGTGATCAAACGATAGTAGAATATGATGGTTTTCTCTAAGATTTAAAGTTTATCATTAGCCCTGTAGTGGCTAAGTAGGTGTTCAATCTAATGATTAATGATATTGGAAAATCTATGATATTATGAGATAGAGTAGTATGAATATAACTCAGATTTTACCAAGTATAAGGTCAAAGGTTGATATGACAGTTTTAGAATCCTTTGGTAACAAATTAGAATTGCATGGGCCAATGATGATAGTTATGGAGAAGACAACAATTTGTCAATTTCGTTATTATTCTAACTCAAGATGCATCTTAATATCTATCTCTGTAATGGATTGAGAAGTGATAGCCTTAATGAATATTGTCAACCAAATACTCTTCTCAGTATTCCTATATTAAGGATGCTGAAATTATCCATTCCAGAAATAATCCAAGCCGTCCCACAAAGGTATTTGTGATTTTTCTTAGTTATGACAATGATTATAATTAACATGATCTCGGTATAGTAATCCATGAGTCATAAATAAAGTGCACTTGTATGATCGTATCATATAATAGGACTGTCATGTCATGTGCTTATTGGCAAAATGGTTCAAGGAGAGATCAAACTCATCAAATGTTGAGCTCATAAAACAAGTGAAGCAGAGGTGTTGATTTTAAATTTATGAGATATATAGCATATGCCTTAAGGTACAGTTTAGAGCTAAACTCAACCTTATAGGATATTGAGTAAATCTTGAGCAATCAAAATCCTAGCAGTAACAACTCAAGTCAAATCTGAAGCATAAAATAGAGTACCTTAGCATGTTAAATAATAAGTCTTGGAGTGGAGATATTATGTCAATGATTTCAAGCAATATTAGTAGTCCAAAGAACTCCTTATGACAAAATAAGTGAATTCGGAAATGTTTTAACCTTGATGGGTATTTCACTCAAGCACATATCCCCTATCACCATACCTCCTACAAATAAAGTTTACTACAATAAAACTGCTTCCTCTGGGATGACAAGGGTCCAAGAGATATTACTCATTTTGTCTATTTGTTTCCCAACAAAACCAAGACAATATGAACCTTTACTCCTTTTGTCCATTATTTCCCAACACAATAGACAATAGGAACCTTGAAGATAGATTTTTATTTGTTATGTGGATGATTGTATGTGATTTAGTCAAAACACACAGGCTTGGAGAGTAGATGATTGAGCTGTAAATGCAAATCAATGTGTTTGGATTGAGCAGAGCAACATGGTCACTATAGGAATTAGGAATTCATCACACACTGGAAAGAGAGAGAGAGGCATCAAAATTGACATTGTTTAGACAAAACCCAAAACAATTCACTATCATGGGTTAAATAGAGCAACCAAGGATTCAGTAGGCTAGGCTAGCAATGATACTATGTATACAACCCACCCACCCAGCGATCTCAATCAAGGAGAATTCAGGATATGGAAATTGTCAATACACATAGGCAGGCTTGAGTATTATTGTATACAATCGATCGATGTTGCTTTGAATTGATGATGATGTGAGGTAGTGTTGTGCTGTTACACAGAGACCACACAACTCCAATTTGTTAACTACTATTAGTCTCTCATTTAAACAACGCGCGATCAACAAATAAAACCACTGATCAATGCCATCAAGACATTATTGGTTTTAGTTCAAAAATGGCTACACTTGTATAACTCTTTCACGGCTATAACTCCATCCCACAAGATTCACTCAGACATCTGAGTTTAAAGGTAGTGGAATAATAGTAAACCGATAAAATTTTAAATTAAAATACTAAATTAGTCATTTTTTAGTCATTTGTAATTGTGTGCCCAATTATTTAGTCGTGTATTTTATGTGACCATTAAATTAGTCATTTAATTTAGTCTTTTTTATTGAGAAAAACATGGATTATATATCAAGGAATGTATCTAAAAATAAATAGTTCTACGCAGAGTCTGTAACTTCAAATGTATCAAAGTTTTAACAACTATCCATTATTGGGTTATGCCCTCGGGTCTTTTTTATATCAAAAATATACTTTGGCTTATTTGTCCCTATCCTAGGGAAATCAACTAAAATTAGAGTCTTAAACTCAGGGTGAGTGTGTCATATGGGACTCGAGTTTGGTTGTGTCTAAGGGATATCCTACATATTGAAATTGGTCATCTCATTAATGACCTACGTTGGTAACTCTTTGCTTCATTGATGATCCATGTTGTTTAACCTGTTGTTTATACCTACGTAATCTCACAACTTCAAGTGAAACCAAGTTAAACCAATCAATTAAATCATGGGAAGTCAAGGAAAAAAGAGGGACAACACTTTAACCAACTATCACTAAACTCATTAATCATGCATGACAATGACTCTATGGGTTAATTATAACACAGTTTATTCATATGATGCTCATCCTGAATCATTATATGTCCTTACTAAGCTCCTAGATGATGTGGATATGGGCTCATCAGTTGGTCTAGTCATTAAGAGGAGTCAACCAAGTTTATCACCAATCGATCACATTTTCCGTAATAAAATCCAAACTACACAACAAAAGGTTCATGTTGAACACCTCATAACATGAATCATATAAAGAACCATCAAAACAATTTGAAACATTATTTGATTTCCTCTATGAAATAGAAGTTGGCGATCACTTTTCTAAGAGGATATGATAGCCAACAAACTACAATCAAGGGAAACAAGCACAATGTGTCACATAAGGGTTACATTAGGTGTAAAGAATGTTGCACTGTATCCCTTTTAATGGGTAGTTTGAAATCAAAGCTATCACACTAGCATACTAATTGAATGTTGATAAAAAAAATATAAAGCAAGGGGAGCTCAAATTAGACCTCAGTTGCACTACCTGAAGGTAGGTGAAAGGTCAAGCCAATATTTTTTTAATCCCTTCCCTACAAAGAAGTTGTGTAATGCACTAAACCCCTCAGCATTGTAGACCATAAAAAATCAAGTAAAAATTAAAAGGGAGTTTATCAATCATTATAAAATGGTTTTTAGTTCGAAGTAGGATAGAGGAAATAAAAGTGGCAAGGTAGGCTTGTATTGGAATAGTCCCTTGAAAGCAGAAAATAAACCAACAGTGAGAATGTAAGAAAGAGATAACATTGCATCTAACCAATATGGTTTTGTGTTCTTTTTATATGACCACTTAGGATTTTGTAGGTACATATCTTCTTCAAGTGTACAAATAAGTTGTGTAGACTCATAAAGTTGGTATCCATATAAACAAAGGATTGGTTAATTTCATTCCAAATTTGGGGGACCTAGAGCTTATCACATGTTGGAGGTTGATAAATCTATTGAACATACTTCACAAAATTCTAGCTAAATTTCTTCCTCTATATGTGAAACATATCTTGATTGACCAAACTAGACAAGGTTTATCAAAGGAATATACATTTTGGATAAATATGGAATAGTTGTCTAGGAAGGCATGGCATGAGAAAGAGGCCAAGGCTTGGAGGCCCTTTACTTAAGAGATATTGAAAAAACCTGATATAGAGTGGAATATCCTTTCATCCTAGCAATGATAAAGGCAATGGGATTTATCCATTTTTTTGCANCAATTTTGAGAGGCTTCTCTCTCTCTCTCTCTCTCTCTCTCTCTCTCTCTCTCTCTCTCTCTCTCTCTCTCTCTCTCTCTTAATTAAGTAAAATCTGAAGAGATTATGATCCTTCAATCTTGTTATGGCCGAAGGGGGGAATATATGGGGTCAAATGTATATTATATAACCCCAAGGGGGCATATATATATATATGAAGTAAATGTATATGTACTAGTGGTTGACCTAATGAAGGGGCCACATGTGCAATGAGTGAATGTGTGTGTGTGTGTGAAGGAACATGTGAATTAGATGTATGGATTTCTTGGGGTATTTATAGGAGGCTCTCTTATTATTTAAGTATTTATTCTATAATCCATCTCTATTATATATCTTGGAGTTGCGTTCCATGTTTAAATTTATGTACATGGCGTGTACTTTGTTATATTATTCTATCTTAAAGGTTTGGTTCATAGCATTTGGTATCTAAGCCATTTTTACTATAATGTTTTTTTGAGGGAAATCTCTGATAGAAATTTTTTTAGGGACCTTAGAAGACCTAGCAAGTACATGGTAAACTTTCAGGTCCTAGTTCATTATAATTTCAGACGTTTGTGGAAGTTATCATTTTTTACTAGTCCAAAAATTAGTCTCAAACAAGTGTTATGGGCAAAATTGATATATTTAAATGTTGAGAGATACAAATTGAGTGCCATTGGTTGCAAAAGAAGGAAGATGGACCATAGTGTGTTTGGTAAAAAAAATCATAATAGAGAAAGTAAATAAGACACTTGTCAATTCATATAAGTTCACTCTCTTGAAATGGACTAAAATAACAATTTTTGGGAAAGTTACCATAAATATCTCTAGGCACATTAGAATTGGGTCAAACCTATGGAATTTCAAAGAAGACATGCCAGGATACTACATAACAAAATTTCATACTCATATGGGCTTAGATTTCAAAGCTATATTAGTTGCAAGGTTAAACACCAAGACAGTCTCCAAATGAAGGTTTTAAAATGTATGCTATTTTGAAATTAGTATAACTTTTGTCTAGAAGGTACAATTTAGATGATTCAAAAGATGTTGGAAAGAGGAAACATAGGGTAATATGCTAAAAAAATAATATTATCCATTATTGATATTATTTTCAATATATTGAGGTTGAAAGTTGAGGGTGTTAGTTAGATATCAATTAAGAAAATGGCAATACCTAAGTTGAGTGGAAATGAAGATAATGATGAAATATAATATGGAATGGTGGAAAAGGATAATAGAAGTCGTTAATATTCCTTTCAAGGGGAAAATATTAAATTTGATGATGAACCTTAGGAGTAGTGGATGGGTATTGTTAAAAATACTAGAGTAAATGCCACATGGCAAGAATTTAAAGAACTCTTTTTAAAAAATGCGTCAAGGACTAAAAAATGTAAGAGATTAATAAAACTAACTATGATTGAAAAAATAAAAAGAGGAATTCAAGAAGAAAGGTGATGAGTTTCCCAATATATAAGTACTTAATGAATCACTCATTAAGGAGGTTAATGAATCACTCATTAAGGAGGTTTATAAATTGAAGAAAGAAAATAATAACAAAGGAAAGAAGGAAAATGATTAGTCAAGGGAAGAATTAAAAAAAAAAGGATGAAGAAATATGTCGATTAAGAAACCACAACAAAAATATAATGGATGAGATCAAGATATTTAAAGAAGAAAAGAAGCAAGGTCAAAATCAAGAAAAACAAGGATTTTGGATGAAGAGTCTACCAAAAGACTTGAAGAAGAAATTTGCAAGAAGGTTGAAAAAAACCTAAATGTGGATGAGGTAAAATTATAAATAGAATCTATAATTGAAGAAGGTTGTAAGAATTTAATGGATGGCATCACATTACAACTTAAAAAGGAGAAGGAAGACAATATTTTCGGAGGTCACCAGAAAATACTTGAAGAAGTTGAGTTCCATCTTGAAGATGTCCATGCCAAATATGAGAGTATTGTATTAAGGGAAAGAGTAATCAAAGACCAAACATAAAGTATAGAAGATGCAATTATTTCTAAAAGAATATTGATGATCTTGGTGTGCAAAATGAAAGAAAGCCATCAAGGGTGAAACCATATTGACATAATCATTACCAAGAAAGCTTTCAAGAAATACAAAAAGATCTATATCAACACTACCAAGGAAGAATATGGAACAATTAACAATATTCATGGAACATGGCATGAGAAAACTATTACTTGAAAAAATATTTGTAGACACTAAAAACTAAAACAATTGGAGAAGTCACAACAACAATAGATAAAATGAAACGAAACAAAATTACGGAACAATTAGTTATCAAGGATTAAGACCAAAGAGAATTGATTTTGGATGCATGGATAATCATCAATAGAAAAAATAAAGTGGGAATACAAGGAAAACATATTATTTGTTTTCATCACATGTAAATTCATTAATAAATATTTTTGAAGGTGGGTATAATGTTATGGCCCAAGGGGGGCATATATGAGGTTAAATGTATATGTTATGACCCCAAGTGGGCATATATGTGGTTAAATGTATAGATGTAATGAAGTAAATGTATATGCAATAGTGGTTGGACTAATGAAGAGACCACTTGTGCAATGAATGAATACCTATATATAGAGTTCATGTAGTCATTGTTGAGGAAACAAGTGACTTAGTACATGTATGATGTCTTGGGGTATTTAGAGGGTTGTCTCCTATTATTTAATGATTTAATGTGTAACTCATCTCTATTATCTATCTTGGTGTTTTGATTCATGTTTACATTTTGTTTACATAGTATGTACTCTGTTAAATTATTTTATCTTAAGGATTTGGTTCATAACAAATACATTCGAGAAGGTTTGTGATACCCCCAATTTTGACACTTGGAATGGTATTAAATCAATTTATATAAATAATGTAAATATGCTAGTACAGAATCATAATGTGGTGCTCAAGAAAAAGGACCAACTAATGAATGGATAGGCATGTATAATGTAAATAATTCTATATGGGCCATGTGATCGCTTTCCATGATGACTTAAAAACTATGTAAATATTATGTTGGAAAATAATAAAATGGTCCAAGATGGTTGTGTTAAGAGCACTAGAGGGGAAGAGGAAAGGAGGCATATGGGATATTAAATCCTCTTTTTCCAAGTGTTATCCTTAGAACTCATCCATTTACCACCATGCTCCTTAAATAAGCCAATTACTTCCTTTTGACTTATTAAATCCAATCATTGACTACATGTGTGAGGTTGGTGGGAAATTTCCACTCATGTAGTTATGGAAGCATGGGATGAGTATACTTCTACGAAAATTGTAAGAGTCCTTCCTTCTATGGTCAAAAGTTTTACCACTTGTATTTACACCAATCCTCTCATCTCCTTTATAGTCTATCACTCATTTTTTAGGAAAAAATCATACATTATGTATATTTTTCATGTTCTTGTGTCCGTAGCCAATTACCTAACCATCAAATAAATGAGAATTCAACATTCCGAAGAGGGAATTGCAGACATTAAAGTGAAGAAGATCAACATGGAGTTCAGAATGCTTCATCTTTCTATGAGTAACACGATTATCAGCAACATGAATAACACCTTTATTATCACAGTTAATAATAGTAGAGGTCTGAACAGTAAATCCAAGCTCATCAAGAAGTTGATGGATCCAAACTGCCTTTGTTCCTACATTGATAACACCATGATACTTGGAATTTATAGTCGAAACAGAGACTACCTTAAGTTTCTTACACGACCAGTCCAGAGGTCCAAAGCTCACCCAAAACACATATCCAGAAGTATACTTTTGGTAATCAATGTCGCCATCTCAGTAGAAATAAGTGTATCCGATGAGTGGTTTTGTACTGTGATAATATTTGCTACCATTTTCATGTGTCCTTAATATAGAGACCAATTCTATTTGCATCCTTGCAGTGTATTTCTCAAGGATCCTACATTAACCTAGAAACCACACTAACATCGAAGGAGAGATCTAGTCAACTATGTGTCAATTAAGTCAGGATACCAACCAACTTTCAATAAAGAGTGATGTTGACTCATGGAGACTCACAGTCTTTTGACAACTTCACTCTCGACTAGTAAGGTGTAGTACAATACTTGCAGTCATCCATATTGAATCATTTCAAAAGATCCAATGCATATTTAGGTTGAGAAAGGAAGATACCATCATCTAGTTGTAAAATTTGAATTCCAAGAAAAAATGCAAAAGCAAAGGTCAATCATTTCAAAGGTATTAGCAAGTTGTTTATTCAAACCCAAAATAAGATTGGAATTATTTCCAGCTATGACTAAATAATCAACATGCAATTCCATAATTAAAGTATCACCATGAACATGTAATACATAAATGTTGTGATCGGATTCACAATGTTTGAAACTAATATTTCCAAAGAACCGACCAATCTAGTTCTCATACAAAGCACGAAGTGCCTATTTCAAACCATACAATGACTTCTTGAGTCGAAAAATAAGACAAGAATCTATCACAAAGCAAGAATGTTTCTCCATATATATTTCTTCAGTTGGATCCCCATGAAGAACGAAACTTTTAATGCCCATTTGATGAATTTCCCAACCAAAACAAGTAGCAATAGAAAGGATCAGTCGAACAGAATTCATCTTTGTGATAGGAGAAAAAAAACTCAGTATAGTTGATTCCTTCTTGTTAAGATAAGCTCTTGGAAACCAAATGAGCCTTATGGAATTCAACAACATCGTCCAAGATAAACTTGGTGTTATAGACCCATCAACATTTCATGACATTCTTTCCTTGCAGTCAAGGAACAAGTTTCACATATAATTCTTCTTCAAGGAATAAATTTCAGTAGCCATAGCATTCTCCCATTCCGACACACCCTAAGCATCAATATATGTATCGGGATAACATATATCAAGTGCACGTGTCATTAATGAAATACTGCAACATTATTTTTGACTGTGAGTATGATGACCAATACTCAAATTTCCAGCATCTGATCTAGTAGCTTCAATTGTCTTAATGTCCCACTATGGTAAGAAATTCATTAGTGACTCAGCTCGGTGATCATCGGTCATGTGAGTTGAGGAAGTCAGATTGTCAACTTCATCACAGTAGACTGACTACAAGTCGATTCAGGAATAGAATTCATTGATCTGGTTGATATTCCACAAACAGATAAATTGACCTAGACTCATCAAGGATGTCAAAGGGATCAATGTTTAGAGGACTAGAAGAGGAATTCAATAGCTTGTTACCTGAATTAGTCTCATCAAAAAACACACTTTGACTAAATATGATCTATTGTTTGATAGGATCGAACACTTTATAAGCTTTCAACTCATCAAAGTAACCCATCATGATGCAAGCATGACTCTTAGCATCCAGTTTATTTCTACAGTTACTACTTATATGCGCCCAAGCAACACACCCAAAGGTTATGAGGTGTCTTATGGAGGATTTTCGACCATTCCATTTCTCGACTGGAGATATTTCAATGACTTCTTGATTCGGTATAAGGTTCATGAGATAATTTGAGCAGTAGAAGTTTCTTCCCAAAATTTGATTTGGATGTCCTTGGCATACAACAGACATCTAGCCATTTCTACCAAGGCCTGATTCTTCCTCTCTACGACGCCATTTTGTTGAGATTTGTGAGGGACATATCCCTACCATGAAATTCCATTCTACAAGAGATATGCTTCAATCTGTTCAATCACATATTCACCACCATTATCTGATCTCAAACATTGAATGGGTCGACCACACTGCTTCTCATATAGTGGTCTAAATTCCTTGAATCTTTCAAAAACATAAATCTTATTCTTCAAAAGATAAAGCCACATAAATTGATATAAATCATCAATAAATTTCAAAATATACTTCACACCTTCTAATGATGTTTTTTTCATGCAATAGAGATCATTGTGGACAAGCTCTAGTCATTTGTATGCACGCCATACTTTCCCCGAATTAAAGGGTGCTTGATGATGCTTCCCAAGCATACATCCTTTACAAAATCCATAAGTTTTAATGGTATTTTGGAGACCAGTAACCATATTTTGAGTTACCATCCTCTTCATACTTCGAAATTTTAAATGACCAATTCGTTCATGCCAAATGCAAATTCTGTCATCCGTTTGAGTGACGAGTGGAATCAGTCCAGTCATGCGGAAAACATTCAAGGGAGGATCACAGAAATTATAAATTTCGTCTTTGGGATCCAAAATCCCTGAAGCAACAGTTTCCCCACCAAGCCTTAAATCCTTTACGATAAATCAATCCGACCAAAAATCAACAGTCTTCTCGGTCTTCCTCAGCTAAGAAACCGACAACAGATTTGCACTTAGGATCGATACATGATAAAAATCAGATATATGATCGTGTTGACATTCGACATCTCCATTTCCAGCGATAGTGAGAGCGTAAGCATTGAAAACATAAATCCTCTCTTCAATAGCACTACTTAAGGAAGAGAGTAGAGAAGCATCTTATCCATATGATGACTACATCCAAAGTCCACGATACATTTAGTCTAATTGGTACAAGCATGTAAGGCCTAGGAAGTGATGACAAATAAGGTACAATTTTTAGGAGGTCAATAAGTCAACTATCTAGTCGAGACAATATCCTCTAGTCGCTTGACCTTTCCTTCTAAGTCCTTCATCTTATTCCAACATTTCCCATATTTTCACATTACTGACAGGTCTTCTTCTTTCGACCCTTCTTCATAAACGACAACTCTTTGGTCTTCCCTTTTGTTGGTTAGTCAATACATTCTGGTCATTGATCCTACCAATCATGCTCTTTAATATTTGGCTTGACCTTGATTTTTAGAAAGTGAGCCTGGTTTTTTCCACCAAGGTTCCCTTCTTCAATCAAATTTTGTTGGTCCTTGATCAATAGACCACAGAAAGTATCAAGGTAAAATCCTTACCATCTTGCTTGCATGACATCCAATTAGCCTGAAAGGAGGAACATAAGACATCATAAGGTGTCTTCGAATTCATCAAGAACAACTCGATGAGATATCCATCTTTATTCAAAAAAATCTTGCCACATTCACCCAATTTCAGTTCCATCTCCTTGATATGAGCTAAATAGTCCTCGATCTAATCAAAGGAAAGAGGTTCCAGAGATATCAACTCTTTCTCTGTCTGCATTACTTCACCTTCATTTACCTTGTTCAATAGAGTCTTCATCTTTCTCCAGATGGCATGAGGACAGTCAATCATGTTTATATGGAAGCGAATCACCCTTGAAATGTAGGTTGTGATAACACCCACAACTTCATCCTTTTTAATGATGATGGAAAAATTATCATCGACATCTTTCGGATTAGCAATAACAGTGTTTGTGAACTGCTACAATCCTATTCTCTTCAACAAGGTTTACATATCAGTTGCCCAAATAACATAATTATGTCCATTGAGAACAACAGGTTCTATTTTGGAAGCCATCCTTCTGATCTAACAGATCTGATCAAAGTTTAGGTATAGGTATCAATCGACAAATATTCCATTCAGATTTGATGCCTAGATCCAACTCCACATGATTTGTAGACACTGGCTAGGTCAAAAAACGTATATGTAATACCATGTTGGAGAAGCCTCTCAGCCTGAACTATAGAACAGAACAAAAGAAAAGAAGGAAACAATATTCCAAGAAGAAAGGTGGTGTCTAAAGACATCGTTGAAGCACTTAAGCACAACACATCATGATCAAAACATCTTAATGCATAATGAGCATGATAAAGCATCTCAAAATGATATGTTAGGAAACCCATAGGATTTCCTATTTATAGTTTCCATATCTAACCAACTTCATGAAATTAGGGAAGATTTGATCCACAAATAGGGGTCTTTGGTCCAAATCATTTCTGTAGAATCTACAACGTCCCAATTTTTTGTCGGTTGGTATAGTCATGCCGACCATTTAGTTTTCTATGCAACCGACTGTTTAGTGGCTCTATTGATTCCAGTCGACTGCTCCACTAGTCACCTGTCGTCTAATGACTGATTGTCTCCAGAATATCTAGAGGTGTGATGAACCATCAAGACTATAGGTTCTAATATCTTGTATTGTGTGGGGTAGTGGAAGAGAGTTTCATGGTCGAGATGGCTGAGTGAGACACTTGTAGTGCTCAGTGGTGAGTTGATTGTCTAAGAATGAGAGAAAATGGGTTTTGGGATTAGAGAGAGAAGCCTGTAGGTGTTTCCTTTTCCCTAGTGGATTCATAACCCAGCTTGGGGGTGGTATTGGCAGCTAATACTTATGGCTGGGTAGAAAATTTCTCTCACACATCTAGTTCCTTGGATCTTCTTCTGTTAAAAAATATGTATTTTTTTTGTTTTTGGTGAATGTCTAATGAGATTATTTACTTCTTGTTATGAATGTGTTAGTTTATGCATGATATGGGTGTGGATATAGTTTTACTTCCAATGTGATTTATATTCATGCATGAGTCTTAGTTATGGATTTGAATAATGGCCCATGGGGAAAAACTTATAAACAACAAATTTGTATCTACCCCTTCCTAGAGTTAGAATGATGGATGAGGATGTGACAAGGTTACTCAATAGCCCCCACCCTTAATATGTTGGCTATTAATGTTTTATCTATCTTATCCATAACATTATAGCACAAGACCTAATCATGCATATTCCTATTCATAGCCATAATGGTGGTATGCTCATAAAAAATGTGCATTTTTTAAGTGTGAATGGTTCTTTCCTCACTCTCATTAAAGACAAGAAAGCACAAGAGAACACCATGGTCTTCTTGCAAATATTATGCAATGCTTCTAGGTCAAAATTGAAAATGGAAAAAAACTTGCTATTGACAAAGTCAAGGATGTTGATTAGGAGAATGACAACTCTTGAAATCAACACTTCGACCTCCCGTGCGGCTAGACGGGAAGAGACATGATTGGTACCTTGGGTTTATAGCCTCTTGAGAGAATTCAATATCCACATGAAAGGTCACACAACTTCAATCTCTTGCATTATCATGAGTGACACAGCGTGCAAGGAAGAATCTTGCAGCTCACTCAATAAACGAAAGTACAAAATAACTTAAATGAACTAAAAGCTTTGCATTATGAATCTATATCATTTGTGCTCAAACATGAAAATGATATGCCTAACATAAAGAAAAACATGCATTGTCACAAATTGTATATTAATCTTGTTATACGACAATTTTCATATTCTCTTAATTCATTTTTAGAAGTGTTATTTATTTTTATTTATTTATATTTATATATCCTTCCATAAATAAAGAGAAAAAATTGAATAGCATACTATAAAAGAGAGAAAACTAATAACTAAAATACATTCAACAACTAATCTAATATGCCAAGATCTAATAAATGAGGAAAATGTTAATAAAATAAATGATTTTTAAAAAATGGTTTATATTTATTTTATTGCATGACTAAGCCTTTTGAACCTAAAGGATAAAACTATGATAAAAAAGGGGAATAGAATAAAGTTAACTTAAATACATAGTTCATATGATTATGATTATAGTGAATCAACGCTTTGTTAAAGAAACCAAACCACTAAATTCTTAATATAAAGAACAAAAAAAAATCATCATTGCGTTACACAAGGAATAAATGAAAGAGAATGAATTGTGTGAAACAATAATTTTAAGCTTTTTATATTTTTTTATTATTTATTTAAATATGTATAAAAAAAAAAAGTAATTCAACTTAGCTAATTCTAAACTAGGGAAGCTGCTAAAAGCAGCAAGTCCTGCATCATGTAATTGACTCTTTAAACAATAGACTATTAAAAATTGTTCATTAATAAAAAACATATTTTCATTCAACTATTTATTTGATGTTTTGTAAATATCGATATAACGATGCTTAGTATAAGTGTGAAAGCCTCTTATTTGGAGTTGATCATTTTGCTTTGTTATATCCAATATTAAGTTGAGGTAGTAACTGATATAAACTCTTATTTTTTAAGGTAAAATATGTTTTTTTTTTGCACTTGTATATACATTGACATTAGTGCTTGTAGGGAAGATTTGTTTTTAATTTAATATGATTTTCAAAGACTCGAAAGAGAAAAGGCATAAATCCATTAAAAAAATTAAAGTATATTGCTAAAGGAATGGGTAAAATGAATGTTATTTAGAATTAACACTCTATCCTATTTATGAAGATTCTAATTAAAATTATTTTTATAAAAATTAGATAAATGAAATATAATAAGATTCATAATATGTTAAGACTAATTATACTATAAATCTTCACAACTTTAATAGATTCAAAGTATATATTCTTTTAATATTGTAAATTTTGTTTGTTTCTATTAGTAATAGATTCATGAATAATCTTGTAAGCTTAATTATATTAAGATTATTTTATATACAATGATTGGCAAGACTGGTTATAATTGTCATTTGACATCTATGACTTCTATGATTTCTTCTGTTAAAGATTGTTGACTGCAATGACTGGTGCTCTGTCCTTTGGGGTTTACCTGTTGTCTCCTTCCGTTGGGCAATCACTCAGAGATGACTGGCTCTGATTTAGACTCCTCCTCAAACTCTTCCCTCGACCACAACATTCCACCCAAAAACCTGCGCATAGCCAACAACATAAGAGGAAACACACAGAAGGATCACCATTTCCCTACATCCCATCAAGCAAGGTTTTTCCAAGGTTGAATGAATAACGCCTCGGGCTAAGTTTGTCCTCTCTAAGTGGACAATAACATGGTTTGCTTATCTGATAAGTGTCGAGGGTTACCTAATAAGTGCTCGCCCATTTTTGTCCTATGTCTAGGTTTACGCAATATTCATTAATCCATTAATGATAGATTATAACATTTATTATTTCATTTATTATAATTGTTGTTTCTAATACATAATAATAAGAGGGTGAAGACCCTCTTTAACATCAAATCAAAATATCTTTACTGAAGGATTTTAAGTAAGCTAAAGAATTTTAAGTGGCTTTGGATCTCTTTGGGGAACATGTTTCCCACACTAGCTTAAACTATGGCATAATCAGAATTTATTCAGTAAATCACAACACTTATGTGGTTTCCATGTCCACACATGTGGGTGAAGTCTCAAAAATGGAGTGGAGTGAGGGGAAAAACCACAAATTGCCATAACACAATAAAACATAGGTTCACAGGCTATTCTATAACATTGAATCTTTCCATGTTTAGACCATGCAGAAACTGCATGCATCCACCAAATGCATGAGTGCCACATCCAAAAGCTCAACGAGTGCATATTGAAGGAGTCATATTTCCAATTAGTGGAAGCCATTGCTTGCAGCGATCCAGATTCATAGCATGCTCGATATTGATATTGAGATTGAATTAACCCCATCAAACAAACACGATCCGTCGATGGGATCCATCGAAAAGACATAACAAGTATGTAAGTAGCCTTTGCTTCCGGATCTTCTTCATCCAATTCCCCATGCTGTTTTCTCCATTTCCGGGAAACCGTCTGTCGTTCTTTCTAACACTAAATTCTGGTTTTCAAGTCTAGTTAATGCTCAGTATGGAAAGAACAAGAGGGTTTGGAGGTCTGATATTCCTTTTGCGCAATATTATTTTTTTAAATTTCAAGCTTAAGATTAAGTGTTTCTGTATGACTGCATATTTAAATTTCAAGGTAATCGTAGCTAATTCCCCCTGTAATCAGCTATCCTCCCTTAAGAGCATATAGTCCACTGCACCAACAGGAAAAACCCTTGCCCGAAAATCTACAAGGCAATTGTGTGAAAAATCTTTAAAAAAAAAAGGAGCTGTCATAGAATTTGACCTTTTACCGATTAAAGCATTGTTGATTGAATAAGTGTTTTTACTCTTAGCTACCCAACCAGTGGTCAAAGGTATCTTACCGGAGCTTGTAGAAGTGACTTCCTTACCATTAAATATCTTTAAAGATAAAGTGCTTATGTTGAGGAATTTGACCATATCATAACAAAATGTTAATGAGTTGTTTTGGTTTTAATTGTTGGAGAAAACTCTGTTGGAAACAACAATTATGAACAAGTTGCACAATCAAACTCTCAAATTGAAACTAAACATATAGCAACTAAAATCATCAATAAATCCACTGTCAATAAAGGCTTCATGTTTACAATTTACATAGACCTCTTTTTTTTTGCAGGTTCGTAAGTGCTCCTCCGTTAATTAATATCAGGTTCCTAGAGTACAACCACAAACACCTAGAAGCCCTCCTCCGTCAATTAATATCAGGTTCCTACAGTACAACCGCATACACCTAGAAGCACTTGTCGGTCGATTAATATCAAGTTCCTACAATACAACCGCAAACACGTAGAAGAAGCAACTCACAAGTGTGTTATGAATGCAAAAGAAACAAGGATAGATAGCATGATAATACCCATGCAGAAAGTATATTCCAAGGCCTCATATGCTTAAGAAGGAATGATGATGATGATCAGGAATAGCAGGTTTCTTGGATCAACTAGATTTGAATTTTCCAGGCCAAGGAAAAAATTTGTTCAAGGAAAGGTTAAAGATCCCACCCAACAGATACAGTTGTGGAATATGACCTTGAAAACATGGAAAACATGCAGGGATACACTTGCAATGAGCTACAACTAAGCCACATGCAAGGAGATAGTGTCGCTAACATATTATTTCGCTAACTAATGCTATATGGGAGATAGCATTATTGTAAATAAAAATGATGCCATGATATCTCAATCCTGTTTTAATTCATTTTGAAACATACAAGATGAAAATGGCCTCGATATGAGGCCAAATAACACCTCAAAGTTTTCTATCGGTCCAAAAGATTGTTGTAAACATTTGGCAAAAAAAACATAGGATAAATGTTAAAACTTTGTTTTGGTTTGTGTGCATATTGGTCCAAAAGATTGCTACTATAAATGTTTGGCAAAAAAACTTAGGATAAATGTTAATACTTTGTTTTGATTTCTGTGCCAATTAATCAAAACGTCGACAAGTTGATTACTAGAGTCACCTCCATCTAGAGGGTAGGGACTAATAAAGAATAAAAACATAAAAGAAAGGATGCAAACAACAAAATGGTGACTAGTAAGGTACAACTAGAAATTTTTATTTTATTTTATTTATTAAAATGGATTCATATAAAAATGCTTTGGTATGATGTTGGTTTGAGGGTCTCTAAGAAGGACAGACCTGAATTAGGCATGGTTTAGAGATCGTTAAGATGTTTATGTAAATGTAAATGTACAAGCAAAATGGAGAAAATGAAAGCATACGAGCCTAGGCTTGAGTAAATTCGTTGTAATAAAATCTCAACTCAGTTTCAACATACACCATTGTTGATTAATACCAACGTAATGTGATAAAATAATAGTGATGATAAACATAAAAAAAAAACTTGGGAAACGCATCAAGGATTTTTTGGGTAGCGGTGATGTCAGGTCATTACAAGAATAAACGATGAATTAAAAACCTAAACCTAGACCTTTAACTAGACTCTTGGAAGACTCTTGGAAAAAGTATTCTCATGAGTTATGGAAGCATGTGATGAATATACTTCTATGACAACTATAAGAGTCCTTCCTTGTATTGACTAATGAAACGTTAGATGTCTTTTCACAAATCCTCTCATCTCCATTGGGTCACTCACTTAATTACCATGCATATTTCATACACTACATAGCTTTCATGTTGCTTTCTCCATAGCCAATTACCATACTGTGAAATTAACAGGAAATTAGAATTGTAAAGAGAAAATTGCATAAATTAAAGTGAAGACGATAGTTGTAGGTGAGCATAGAAGCTACAAAATATAGGAACATCTACCCATTGTTTATTTTCTTCTCTAGGATGCTTGAGAAGCCATTAATTGATGATTACAATAGGTTCGCTAAAAGCATACAACATGTTGGACTATCTTTGTACACACTAAAGAGCATCGTAAGAGTTGCGTATTCTAAGGGAGTGTTAAGAAGGAAGGAGTAGGCCTTTCTTGTGTTGTGTGAGGAAGTGGAAGAGACTTCCATGGCTAGGATGGCTGAGTGATATGCCTATGGAGCTCACTATTGAGTGGAATGGCTAAGTAGGAGACCAAATGATTTTTGGGTTACAAAGATAATCATGTAGATAATTCCTTCACTCGGGTGGCCTCATAGCCCAACTTGGGGGTCGTATTTGCAGTTGATACCCATAGTTGGGTGGAAATTTAGTCTTACACAACTAGTTGCTTGGATCTTCTTCTGTTAAAATATAAGTATTTGATGTTGTGTATGAATGTGTATTGATTATATTTATTTCCTCTCATGAATATGCATGTTTATGAATGATGTGTGTATGATGCATAGTTTTAATTCTATCGTGTTTTACATTCATGCACTTGCATATACATCTCTTAGTTTATGTTTCCCATGGGTGGTTTAGATTAGAATTTAATTGAAATAATGGTCCATTGGCTGAAATTATAAACATGAAATTTGTAACTATCCCCTCCTATAGTTAGAATGATGGATGAGGACACTACAAAGTGGTATCGTATTTATTGGTTGCAGCATTAGGGTTGTATCAGTCATAATTAATAGTTACAAGCAAAAACCAAAGGTTACATAGGAATTATTTGAAAAAAAGTCCATCTGAAAATCATGGTTTTATTCATCATATGAAATTTTAACAAAGGCATGAGTTACATATTTATCAATGAGAATGACTAGTTTGATATGGGGAAAATTCAAGAAATACCTCCAAGTTTAGTTAAATATCATTATGTTAACTAACATAAACAAGTGTCAAACTGTTGAGAGTTAGGGGATTATCAATGGATGAGATTAAACCAGGTTGTTCATATAATGAAATCTTAATAGTTCATGTAAATACAAGTTCAAGGAGTATAAAATGAGGACCTTGATCACGAATGGCCCAGATTAAATCAGGCAGACGGGATCTTTAAATCCTAACCATCCACACAAACAGACGTGGCTAGATATTATCACGAGGTGTCATGCCATGAACGATCAATATTAAACGTGCAATTAAGATCATTTTATCTTGTCCATTCATGCAAAAGGAAGTGTATGGGAAATCATAAAGGGAGTCTTGTCATGAATAGTCACAATCTAGTCATATCAGTTAGTCTAACAGATCCCGACCAATAGCGGGATTCCTTCTAGCGTGGTTAAAATTACGATGTGAGAATCTTTGAGGATTTTGATGACGTTGATAGGGGCCAAAGAAGAATATGGCATGTTGGAACTTGAGGATTCCAATTTCCATGTAGGGTCTAGATGGATATGGTTCCACATTACCCCTACCATGTGAAATGCCACGTTTGGAGACAAAAACTTGTTTTATCCATAACAAGAGCATATTTACTAAAATTTCGATGAAAATTTGGAATTTTGTCTACGTTTAAGAGGACCACAAGATTCACAGAAAGGAATGGGCTTATTTTGCTCAGTTTTCCTGAAAAAAAGGGAAATTGTGACTTTTGAAGACAAAGACCTAGTGATTGTACAAAGGCCCTATTGGAGATTAATTTTTTTTGGGTGTAGTCATGGACCAAGCATGGATATAAGTCAAGTGGATATTGAAAAAATTACGAAGGTTTTACAGAAGAGGTACAAAAGAATTCCAAAATTCACTATTTGGGCATGCACATTTGCAAATTTGAAAAAAATTGAGGTAAAAGTGACCCAAGATGTTATAACCAAAAACAATTACGAACTTGATATTTTACCTACCCATCATATAAAACAAATTTCTTAGAGCAGGTTTGCAAAGAAATGCTTAGTTTGGGAGATAACAATTTTTGGAAAATAATCCAACTTTGGAATACGTGAAACAAAAAAAATAGTCAATTCTAGCAAAATATAAAAATTGATGAATGAAATGTTTTTTGGAAGCAGTTCAAGAAGTACTTCCAACAAAAGTATATCTTTGATATGTACTATGATGATAAAATCAAAGAGTTCTGTGAGTTGAAGTTGATATAAATGACCATGGATGAGTATGGAATTTTTTTTTGGAGTTGCTAACATATTTTAAATATATAAGAGATGATGAGGTAAAAAAAAACATTTTTTAATGGTCTAGATCAATCATACAAAAACCAAATTGAGTTTGATGAACCTCAAACTCTATATGAGACTACAAGGAAGGCTAAGTATTGTTATGATCAAAACAAAAGTAAGATAGAATTCCATAAGGAATGGAAATACAAGAAGAATGAGAACATTGACCAAAGGAGATCAAAACAAAAGTAAGATAGAATTCCATAAGGTGTAGAAAGATAAGAATGGGAACTTTGACCAAAGGAGAAATGGATTCAAGTCCCCTTATTTCAAAAATCAACAAAGGAAACAATCATATGGAGCGACTAAGCCAACCAAATTCATGGGAGATAAGCCAAGGGAGACATTTCAATGTTCGGGGTGGAGAGGACCTCTTCCTACGAAATTTCCCACATCAGAATGGGATTTCCAAACATGTTAACAACATCCAAAAGGTTGAAACTATGGGTGAGGTGGCAAGGATCATTCTTAAAATCTATGTTGCTCTAGAGGACCTCCAAGCAGATCAACAATCGACTATGGTTGAGGTTAAAGGTAGGATTTCTAAGCAATCTAATTCTATTTTAATTGACCCTCGATCTAATCACATTTGTATTACTCCTAAAATTGTTGATATTTTTCTTTTGAGAAAAGAAAGCATAAAAAATAATGGAATTTTTGATATTTTGCTTTTGAGAAAACAAAGAATAATAAATCATGGTTGCTTTGAAACTATGCATTGGAACAAAGAGAAAATTTAGTGGATTGGTGTAAAAATCTATTAGAGATTATTGGACTCTTCATATGAGAAAATATGAATGTTTTTCCACCTAGTTCGTATGATGTTCTCATTGGAATAGATTGGTTGAAAGCATATCAAGTTAAACTTGATTGCCACAACAAGAATTTTGAAAGCATGGATGAAGAAGGAAACCCAAGGATAGTAATGAAAATTCGAAATATGGAATGAGTGTCCAATATACCTTGTAGAATAGTACCATATAATTGTAGAGATGAAAATGCAATTGCAAGGGTTGTTGGAAAATAAATACAATCGTCCAAGCATATCTCCATGGGGAGCACTAGTGTTATTTGTGAAAAAGAAGGATGAAACTCTCAGGTTGTGAACTGATTATAGGCAACTAAGAAAATTTACAGTGAAGGACATGTACCCTTTACCTCGAATTCATGACCTCTTTAACCAAATGAGAGAGGAAAGGGTATTTTTAAATATTGATTTGAAGTCCTATTAACATCAAGTAAGAATCAAGAAAGAATACATCCACAAAGAAACCTTTAGAACAAGGTATGGACACTATAAGTTTATAGTGGTTCCATTAGTTTTATTAATGCACCAACTAGATTCATGTGTCTCGTGAATAACGTTTTCAGCAAGTACTTGGATAAGTTTTTACTTGCTTTTTTAGATGGCATTCTTATTTATTTCAAGAATGAAGAGGAACATGAAGGACATTTGAGAAAAAAAAATTCAAGTTCTAAGAGAGCATAAGTTGTATGTAAATCTAAGAAAATGTGATTTCCATCAAAATAAAATTCATTATTCGGGTCACATTATTTTAGAGGAAGGAATATCTATGGGTCCAAAAAATATTGAGACCATCATGAATTGGCCAACCCCAAAGATTCTGATAGACGTGAGATCTTTTATGGGTACTGTGAGTTATTATAGGAGGTTCATTGAAGGATTCTCCAAGGTTGCACGCCTAATTACTCCTTTTCAAAAGAATGGAATGAAATTTTAATGGACACAATAATGCGAGGAAAGATTTCAGTTATTGAAGAAGCTTCTTACTAGTTCTCCAATTTTGAAATTTGTAAATCCAAAAAATATTTTTGTGTTGTGTACCAATGCATGCAAACAAGGAATTGGAAGAGTTCTTATGCAAGACAATATTGTGGTATGTTATGAGTCAATAAAGCTAAAAGAATATAAAAATAATGATGTTATTCATGATTTGGTGTTTGTTGGGATAATGCATGCTTTGAAAATGTGAAGGTGTTATTTAATGGGAAGGAAATTTGAGATCATAACTAACTACTATAGTGTAAAAAAATCTTTGAATTACCAACATTAAAAGCAAGACAAACTAGATGCCAAAAATGTTTATGTGGATTTGATTTTGAAATCAAACACATAGAAGGGGAAGAAAATAAAGTGGTTGATGTACTCAATAGAAAAATGGCGCATGTAGTAGCCATTGGTAATTTCCAAATAGATTTAAGGCATTGATCATTGACTCTCTTTTTGAATATCTACACTATGTTTAAACACTATATAAATCACATCAACAAAATTTGGAAAGGAGGTATGAATGCTATCATTTTGAGGGCGATTGACTTCTTACCTATAAAAGTAGAATGTATATTCCTAATTCTATAGATTTGAGAAGATTTATTATGGATGAAATCCTTAAAATTCCATATTTTGGTCATCCAAGATACCATAAAACAATTGGTACAACAAGGAAACATTATATGTTGTCGTGATTGAAGAAATATATCATTTTAATTATATTTCTAGATGTATGAAGTCTCGTCAATTAAAGGTTGAACAACAACAATCAAAAGGTTTATTACAACCTTTGTCAATTCCAGAATGAAAATGGGAAATGGTAACTATAGATTTAATCATAGAGTTACCAACTACTTCAAGAAAGCATGATTCCATCATGATTGTGGTGGAGAAATTATTTAAGGAAACATATTTTATTTTAGTTACATATACTCACAAGGATGTTGATATAACAAGAATTCCCATAATATAAATATTCAAATTGCATGCGTTACCCAAGGAAATTGTATCTGACTGAGACATACATCTAAATTTTGGAAAATTCTATTTACAAATTTAGGTACACAACTGAATTTTAGTATTAGCTACCATCCACAAACATATGGGTAAAGGGAAAGAGTAAATCAAGTGATTGAATACATGCTTCACATGTATTTGATAGATAAAACATTCAAGTGGGAGGATTATCTACACTTGGTAAAGTTTGCATATAACAATGTGCATCAATCATCGTAGAAAATAATCCCATTTGAAGCTTTGTATGGAAGAAGGTGTAGGACACTATATATTTGGGATAATTTAGTGAACATAATTATACTTAGTCCATAAATTATTAAGGAAATGGAACAAGAGGTTGCAAAGATTAGGTAGAATTTGAAGGAAGCCAAAGATAGATAGAATAGAGTGCATATAGAATTCAATGTTGGGGATTATGTTTACCTCTGAGTGACGCCAATGAAGAGTTCCTTGAAGCTTATAAGTTATGTCAAGTTGTCAACAAGATATTGTGGTCCATTTCAAGTGTGAGAGGATAAGGTCAGTTGCATATAGTATTCCTTTTCCTACTAACACTAGATCTCATAATGTTTTTCATGTTTCTTTTCCTAAGAAATGTGTACATGATCATAATCATGTGGTTAATTGGGATGTGATCTAGGTGGAACCTGAGGGAGAGTTCAAAATAAAGCCACTATGCATCCCCAACATGAAAGTAACATTGCTACAAAACTAAGCCAATCCAGTTGTCGTCTTTTACCTTAAATGGTCCAATTAATTCCCTTTGACTTATTAAATCCAATCATTGAACGCATGTGTGAGGTTGGTGGGAAAAATATCGTAATGTAGTTATGAAAGCATAATATCAATATACTTCTATGAAAATTGTAAGAGGCGTTACTTTTATGGTCAGAATAAGTGTCAATTGTCTTTTCATTGATCCTCCCATATCCATTGGAGTCTATCACTCAATTACCATTCCTTTTTCATACACTTTGTAGCTTTCATGTTGTTTTCTCCATATCCAATTATCAAACTGTGAAATTTACCAACAATTATCAATGTGAAGAGGAAATTACAGACCTTAGAGTGAAGAGGATGGTTGTAGGTGAGCATAGAAGCTAGGAAATATAGGAACCTTTAGTTCTTGTTTATTTGTTCTCTGGAATGCTTGAGAAACCATGAATTGGTGATTACATGAGGTTCTCTAGAATCATACAATAGGTGCTCGAATATTGAGAAATATGCATAAACATACAACAATAAATTTGCTAATATGCAAATCAATAGCAATAATATATTAGTTCATCCTTTTATCGTACAAGAACCATGTAATCAAAATAATAAATAAGAGACAAGAGAAAAGGAAATAGTACACCAGATATACAGTGGTAAAACTCCAAACGGGGAAACATCCACGGGAAGGTATGCTATTCTTTATTCTTCAAAAGTATCCATCTTACAATACATGACATCATCACATAAGCATCACATCACACTCCATTGTCACTTGATGTCATAATGACACAATAATATCATGTGTGTAAATGACCCTTCTTCACCTCTATTTTATAGCTAGAGGTATAGAAGATTTGCATTCAACAATACATGTGGATACATGTTTTTCCACCTCCTTAAATAATGAATTGTGTAATAGGATAATATTTATCCATGATACATGTGGAATCACTCCATTTTATACTATTAGAGTTATTTATGCCTTTTCACAACCAACAAAACCACATTTCATATTCTAACAGTAAACTGGACTCTTTCTACACAAATTGGAGAGCAATGTAAGGGTTGGCTACTATGGGGGATTGTTGAGTAGACAAAGAGTATGTATTCCTTGTGTTGTGTGGGGTTGTGGAAGATATCATGGTTGGGATGGATGAGTGAAATTCCCGTGGCACTCAGTGATGAAGAGATTGGCTATGCAAGAGAGAAAATGGGTTTTGGATAAGAGAAAGAATCTAGTAGGTGTTTCCTTTGCCATGGTGGCCTCATAACCTAGATTGGGGTGGTATCTATAGTTGATAACTACAATTTGGTGAAAAAAATCTCTTACACAACTAATTGCATAGATATACTTCTATTAAAATATAAGTATTCATTACTATGTATGAATGCACGATGACTATATTTACTTCCTATGATGAATATGATTGTTTATGCATGATGTGTCTATGATGTATTGTTTTAATTTTTCTATGTTTTTAAATTCATGCACTTGCACATGCATTTATTATTTTATGTTTCCCACGGAAGGTTTAAATTGTATACGAATTCAAATAATATCCATGGGAAGAAACTATAAACATGAAATTTGTAACTACCCTATCTTATAGTTAGAATGATGGATGGGGATGCTACATCTATAGATCAACTTAAAACTCTTGTCAATATATTGTTGGGTACGTGTTATATTCTTTGCATGTGTGTAGGGGGTTTATTGTCTCGATATTTTTGGGATTTTTCTAAAAATGTGTAATTTAATCCTGGTTAAGGAATTGGGGTCTATTTCTAATTCAGTTAGCGTATTAGGGTTTTGGATATTGTAGAATACCTACATTTGTGAGTGGTTAATAATCATAATGAAAAAGGTAGAGGTGTGGCTGAAAGTTTTGTTGGGTTTTCCCTTTAAGGGTTTCCAGGGTAAGTCTTTGTGTATTCTTTGAATGTTGTGGTGTAATCTCTATTTTTCTTAAAAAAATATTTATTCTTTGTTTCTATTTATAAGTTCAAAACTTAGATTTGGTACCAGAGCTCAACTATTGGATTTAGGGGGGGTGCCTTTTTTGTTAAAGGTTCGATGTGGTTGATAGATATCATTTCTTTAATCAAATTGGATCTAGTGGGAGCTTCACAGAGGTGATTCATCCATTGAAAAAGAATGACAAGCAATTCGAGAATCAAGATAGAGAAATTTAATGACCAAAACTTTGAGCTATGGAAGCTCAAAATGGAGGATCTTCTTATAGATTAAGAATAGTGGATTGTTGTGTATTCGGGAACACAACCCACTGGATCAACAAAAGAAGATTGGAATAAATTAGAAAGAAGAGCGAGGAGAAGAATTTGACTATGATTATCAAACTCTGTGCTGCTAAACATGTCTAGAGAAGATAGTGCGATAAAGCTATGTAATAATATGGGGAGTTTGTATCAATCAAAATCCCTAGTAAACAAGTTGTTTCTGTAAACGAAACTATATCACCTTAGGATGGATGATAATAACACGGTATTGTATCATCTGAATGACTACAACACTCTAGTAAGTCAAATAAACATTGTTGGTATTACAATGGTAGAAGCAGATAAATGCATTACTTTATTATGTTCTTCTCCAAATTATTGGGATAACTTGATTCTAGCAATAGGCAGTGCTAGTCAAGTGAAATCTTAATTTGATGAAATAGTAGCATCCCCTCTATCAGAATACATGATGTGGAAATCCATGGATAACCATACCATGAATACTTTGTCTATGAGAGGTCGTCCCCGAGAGAGAAATACAAATAAGGGATCAGGGGGGAGATCTAAATCCCTAGAAAAATATTTGAGTAAGTGCTAAAAATGTGGGAAATCAGGTCACTATAAAAAAGAGTGTAGTTCTAAGAATGTTAAAAAAGTGAAGGTATCTAATGATACCCCTTCTACAAAGGTAAATAAATTCTCAGAAGAAGAAGGGTATTTTTTCCTAGCTTCCACAAGTACCCATTCAGATCACGATGTATGGTATATTGACATGAGTGCATATTTTCATATGACTCTCCATAGGTAGTGGTTTTGCGACTAAAAAAAGTACAATGGAGGAGATGTGTTCCTAGGAAATGATTCAACAACCAATATCATCGAATGTGGAAGAGTTAAGTTGCATCTTAAGGATGGAAAGATTAGAACTCTCTCTGGATTACTACACTTTCCAAATCTAGTGAGAAACTTTATATCCATTAAAAACAAAGGTGATGCAAGTGTACAAACTATGTTTGAACAAGACAATTGCAAAATTGTTCAAGGATTAATGGTATTATCGAGGGGAGTTCATAATGGAACTCTGTACAAAATATTGGGAAGTGCCATCATCGATGAATGTAATAGTTATATTGTGCATGATGGAGGAGATAAAGAAGAAAAAACCCTGATGGCCTCTAGAGGAAAGACAATGATATGGCATTAAATATTGGGGCATATTAGAGAAAAGGGCCTTCGTGGATTACAAGGTAAATGTATGGTTGAAGGTATGTTTGATTGCACACTAGATTTTGATTTCTGTGAACATTACTATATGGAAAACATAATCAAGTAAGGTTTTCATATGTTGCTACAAGAGCAAAGGAAATTTAATAGTTAATAAATGGTGACGTGTATGTACTTGTGCATGTTCCATCATTAGTAGACCTGTGTATTGTGTTTCATTTATAGATTATTTCTCTAAGAAAACATGGATTTATTTCCTTAATAAAAATGAGGTATTTGCTAAATTTAGAAAATTTAAGGATCTTGTAGATAATCAGACAGAAAAAAAGGTGTTGAAGGTAGATAATGGTGGGGAGTTTTGGGGGAATGCATTTGAGGAATTATGTAAGAAGTGAAATAGAATTCAGTTGCAGAAAGAATGAATATAACATTTATGTAAAAGGCAAGGAGCATGCTCAGTGGTGCCAAGATAGGGCAATAATTCTGGGTAGAGGCAGCAGATACTACATGTTACTTGGTAAATTAATCACCCATGTCAGCATTGGTTGAAAAAACTCCACATGTGGTATGGAATGGTAAGAAACCCTCTATTAAAAATATGAATTTTTTGGATTTGATGCTTATATACTTATTCCAAAGGAGAAGAGTAAGATGGATAATAAAGATGGAAAATGTATCTATATTGGTTATAAAGATGGCATGAAAGGTTTTAAACTTTGGAACCCTATAACTAAGAATATTGTTTACAATTGAGGTGATTTTTTAGAGAATTTAATGACGTTTCGAAATAGGAATTCACTCCAATGGAAAAGGGACCAAAGAAAATAGAGTTTGAGTTAAAGGATGAAGAATATGACTCGATGGAAGAAGCTAAATCTAAAGAAGAAGAGGCTCATACCCAAGCTTTGAGGATATCATCTCGAGAAAGAAGGAAACCATAGAGGTAATCACCTACTAATTTTTTGTTTAGTTTTGCTTTACCTATTATTGATTATGATAGTATAAATGTGAAGGAAATTGTTGATTCAAAAGATAGTGATCTATGGAAGAAGGCCACGACTAAAGAAATTGATTCCTTAGATAAAAAAGAATATTGGGATCTAGTTGATATATCAATTAGAAAAAAATCCATTGGTAACAAATGGTTGTTTAAGAAGAATTTGAATGCATAAGCTAAAGTGGAAGTACAAAGCCCGTTTAGTAGAAAAGGGATATTCCTAGGTAAAAGGAATTGATTTTGGTGAGATATTTTCTCCAATTGCTAATTTAACTTATAATAGATTCCTTCTTTCTATTTTTGTTGCTTTTGATCTTGAAGTGGAGAAGATGGATGTGAAGACAAGATTCTTAAATGGGGGTCTTGAAGAATGAATCTACAAGAAACAACCAGAATGGTTTACAGTAAAGGGAAGGAAAGAGTTGGTCTATAAGCTAAACAATTCCCTTTATGGTCTAAATCCATCTCCAAGTATATGGTACCAAAATTTTGACATATACATCCTTGGATTGCAGATTATGAGAATCAAGGATGATCACTGTGTATAATCCAAACAGGCTAGTGATCACTTCATAATATAGTATTGGTTGTTATGGAACCTAATCTTATATATTCATAGATGTTATTGTTCAGTCGTGTTTGTACCTCAGTTTTACTATATTCTCATCCTATTAAGGGGGTGCAGGGGGACATCGTCCCCCTGCAGGGGTCTAGGGGGGCCATCCCCCCCGGATGGGGGATCTGGGGGCCAGCGGTCCCTCAAGCTAGAGGGTTTGGGAATATAGGAATATTACTCGATGCAACTTGTTCATTTTTAATATAAAAATGTACAATTTACTCTATTTAGGATTCCTTTGCATTTATGAATGATGTAACTATATTGCAAAATACATCACAACTTTTAAATTTTTCATTTCAAGTTCCATAAAGTTTTCGCTTTAGATTCCATAAAAAGTCCCTCAAAAAAAGCGAGAAAACAACAATCTTTTATGATATTGGAACTTATTTGTGTGAAATATTGGTAATGATAGTAAAAAAAAACTTATTACTTCATATTTTTTAATATTTTGGAGGAGATAAGAAAGAGTTAAACATTAGTTATATGTTTTGGTTAGTATAATGAAATTAAAATAAATCAGAGAATGTTTAGTTTCTAACTATTAATATTTATGTGATGTCATTTATGAAAGTTTTAAACTTCTGAAGAGAAGTAGATCATACATATAATTTTAAGTAAAATAGAGATTACACCACAACATTCACACAATACACAAATATTTACCTTAGAAATCCTTAGACAGAAAAAGTAGCAAATCTTAGAGTTGCATCTCTATCTTTTTTGTTATGATTATTAATCACTCACAATACAATATGTAGGTGTCCTATAGCATCCAAAATTCTAATCCATTAACCTAGACTAGAAATAGACCCCAATAACTTGATCGAGTTTAAATTACACATATTTAGGAAAAACAAAAAAATAACCAGACAACAAACCCCACACACAAATGCAAAGAATATAACACATACCCAACATTATACCACTTGTTGTTTTATTTGCATAACAATGGTCCATGTATTGATGGCGTCACAGGTTTAGGGCATCAAGTCCCATATATTCTCTATACCAAGAGAAATTCTCAGTGATGACAAACTTTATCAATGAGTCTGCAACATTCGTCATGGTGTCAACCTTTTCCAACAAGTCCTTTTATTCAACCATATTGATCAAAAAGTGATATTACACATCAATATGTTTTGTCTTAGCATGATAAGAAATGTTACTTTCTAGGAATTTTGTAATTTGGCTGTCGCAATCTAAGATTGTAGCTTTATGTATAAACCCAATACCCGAACACAATCTTTGCAACCATGCAACTTATTTATGTGCATGGGTGGCTACCATTTATTCAAATTCTATAGTTGAAATTGCAACTATATCCCATATCTTTCTCATCCAACTAATAGCTCCTCCAAATTATAGGTTAAACACATGCCCACTTGTAGATATTCTACGGTCAAAATATCTAGCCTAGTCTGCATGAACAAATCCATGTAAGTCTATTACTCTGTTTGGTCCAGGTCTTCTTTGGTAGTATATTGAATAATATGAGGTTCCACACAAATATCTGAATACCTTGTTTATAGCTATCCAATTATCCTTCCTTGGTTTTGGCATATATCTGCTCAAAACTCCCATTACATGAGCAATGTCTGGCATAAACCATTGCATATTTAAAATTACCAACCGCACTAGCATATGGAACTCATGACATATATTCTTCTTCTTCCAATGTCTTGGGACACTGTTCTACAAATAAATTTACACCTACATGAATATGGCCCTTAACTGGCTTACTTTCCTACATGCTAAATCTCTGCAGTATCGTCTAAACATATTTTCTCTTATTCAACCATATTTTATTGTTTGCATGATCTTTTTTAATCTCCATTCCCAGTATGAAGTTTGCAACATGAAGATCCTTCATGTCAAATTTGGAGGATAGTTGTGAATTCACCTCCTTTATGGCATTCGTGTCGTTTCCAATTAGTAACATGTCATCAATATAAAATACTTGATAGAAAAATAGGATCGTATGAATAACAATTAAAAATGATGAAAATATCAAAATACATTACAAGAGAGACACAAATATAACGTGGTTCACCGAAGATGGGATACGTCCACACAAAAATTTCCAACTCTTTATTAGTATACCATCCAACAAAATGAAGGGATACAACCTACAACAACCCCACTACACTTCCTCTTCACTCTCTCACAATCTCTCTCACACAATCAGAGATTATTTTACAATGCTACAATACAATACACAAGCGTAATACAGTGCTTTACTTTTATAGGGGAATTACCATGGGAAAATACCATGGGTCACCCAATACAATGGGCCTGTAAATTGTTGGCCAAAAAAATCCCAAATATTTCTTACCTCCTCTAGAATTTCATGCCTCCTCTAGAATTCCACCATCCAAATCGCTTGGCCCTCTGTTTATTAAATAAACAACAGTATCTACAACATCATCCCAAAATTGTAAGGGAAACCCTGCATGCAATCTCATACACCTTGCACACTCCATGATCGTTCTATTCATTCTTTCTAACACACCATTTTCTTGTGGTGTTCAAAGGACTATTTTCTCTCTGCAAATCCCATTATATGAACAATAACTATCAAACTCCTTGTTTCACTATTCACCTACATTATCATATGATCTGATAAATTCCAACTTTTTTCCTGTCTCATTATCAACCAAATCTTTCCACTTCTAAAAAGTAGCAAACACATCATATTTATGTCTAATGCAATAAACCCAAGTTTTTCTAGTTGCATCATTAGTAAAAGTAACATAATAATTAGCGACACCAATATATTGTACCTGATCCAGTCCCAATACATATGTATGCACAAGCTCTAAATTTTCACTCTTCTTCTGTTTCCCAGCCCTGAGAAATATAACTCTCTTTTTTTTCCATAAAAACAGTTCTCACAAAATTTCAAACTTGCCTGCTTCAGATATGGAAGCAATTTCCTTGAGTGAAGAATCTGCATCCCTTTCTCACTGATGTGGCCAAGCCTATGATGCCACAATGTTTCACATGTTTGTGTGGAAGCTAAAGAGATAGAATAATCAGTATTATGAAGACATAAATACAACATGCCTATATTATATCCTTTTTCTATTACCATTGCTTCTTTAGTGATCTTCCACAATATTTTTTCAAACGTAGACAAACAACCGCTATCTCCCAACTTCCCTATTGAGATCATATTTCTTTTCATAGCAGGAATATTCCTTACATATTTTAGCAGCCATTCATTTCCATTATTTAATTTAATCTGTACCTTACCCATTCCAACAATTTTACATGCTTCATCATCCCCCAATAAAACATGTACAAAACCACCTAGAACATAATCATGAAAGAATTTCCTATGGGGTGTAGCATGTTTTGAAGCCTCTGAATCTACTACCCAGTAATGACTAGTATTATCCAATGCAAGAATCAAAGAATATTTTAACACGTCACCTGCTACATTTGCTTCCTGAGTAGTCTCCTGATGCCCATCTCCTTTCTTCTTTAGAGATCTGCAATATTTCTTCAGATGTCCTCTCGTACCACCGTTACAACACTCTATATTTCCTAGTATGGACTTGGATCTTCCCTTTCTAGACTTTTTGTGATTACCTAGGATCCTTACTCTCTCTGCTCTCCTTGTTCAATACATTACCTGATGTCTCACTTGTGCTTTTTCTTCCCATTCCTCTCTAAGAATAACACCTACAACATCATCAAATTTCAAAGTGCATGAACCAGGGACAAAGTTACTTACAACCATGACCAAGTTGCTCCATCTTTCTGGAAATGAGTACAATATTAGAAGAGCCCTAATCTCATCTTCAAATTTCACTTTTACAGAACTTAGCTAACTAATAAGCGTATTAAATTCATTTAAATGGTAATCAACAAAACCACCTTTTAACATCTTCATGTTAAATAAACACTTCATTAAAAATACCTTGTTGGAAGCAAATGTTTTTTCATAGAGCTTAGACAATGCACTCATCACACCATCTGTTGTCTTTTATTTTTAGATATTGAAATCCACCGACGAAGCCAGGCATAGCCGTATTGTTCCTAATGTCTTTCTTTCAACAACCTCCCATTCTTGATCCTTCATAGTCACCGATTGTTTTGTTAGCGGTAGGTATAGATCCTTCTGGTATAGATAGTCCTTCATTTGCATCTTTCATAGTCCCACTCAAACCAGGAACCATTATTTCTTTTGAGTTTACCAACCAAATAAACCTTTTGGATATAATATCAATTGTTAGAAAAGAAGGATCGAAGAGCAATAACAATTAAACAAGATGAAAATGTTGAAACACATTACAATAGAGACACATATATAACATGGTTCACCCAATATGGACTACGTCCACACAAAAATTTCCATTCCTTTATTATTATACCATATAGAAAAATGAAGGGATACGACCGATAGCAACCCCGCTGCACTTTCTCTTCACTCTCTCACGGTCTCTCTCACAAAATCACAAAGATTGTTTTACAATGCTACAATATAATACACAACCATATTACAATTTTTTCCTTTTATAGGGTAGTGACCATGGGAAAATAGCACATGTCACCCAATACCATGGTCCCATAAATTGTGGGCCAAAAAACATCCAAACAAAATGATAAATATGAAAACTATTTGACAAACTCATTGGTATGAATGGTGGATTGGAAAAAAGTCGTCATTAATGTTAGAAATGTGTTAGCCAAAAATACACACCTCCTGCGGACAAGAGCTAGTTCCCTAGATCTGAATGGTTCAAATCTAGAACAAAACACAAACACGGAATGCTAGACTCTCCCTAAATCTGGTTAATCACATGAATGAGATGCCATGATACATCCCTCAAAGGTTGTCCTCGCTATCTCTGTAGAAGAACCTGTAAAAGATGGAAAACAATAATAGAAACATGATAGCATACAATATAATCAACTAGATCTATGCCTGTGACCAAGGAATCAAGCAATACATACATATAAAACAGTAAATTTGGGAAAGAAAAGACATTCTTTATTAATAAATGATTGGAGATACTACAACCTTCATGCCTTGGTGTTGAGAGTTCCTTCCAATGGATCCTTTCCTCTAACTTCACCTTGCCTCCAAAGACTCAAGAATGATTTTGACAGAGTTTGGGTATGAAACACAATTCTTCCTCCCTTTGCCCATGGGGGGTGAGCCAGTATTTAAAGGCATGGGAGGATAGGTATGGTTGAGTATCTCATGGGTGAGGTGGATATTAGACCTAAAAGGAAGGATCTCGAGCTCTAGCTGGTCCTAAACCATAGGGATGAGGCTCCACGGAGGTTAGCTTCGAGAATCCTCTCGAAGCTTCTCTTTTTTTCCTTCAAAACTCGAGCACCGCTCTTACAATGAAGAAAATAGGCAGTGATAAGGGGGCACAACTTCTTGCAGTAGGGCTAGAAGTGGTGGGACCACTCTTTTCTCATGTATCAGGAGCAGTTCTTGCTCGTTGCTTCTTGGATAACGCTTTTTTTCAATGGGGAAAGAACGTTACCAGCTCAAAAGAGGGAAAATTGCAAGGGGTTAATTTATTCTTTCATTTCTCTAGGGAAAAATTTGAGGGATTGGAGTAGACATGGGGATACCTATCTCATAACATGAGGGTGATGAGATTTCGATATAACAAAGATGCCCCCCAAAGTATAATGGCTAGAGGGAAATGATAGGCAATATACTTTGAAAGAACAAGGTATAGTGTCGAGGCAAAGGTCCAATGGTAGGAACTTCTCAAACATCACCAACTTTCTGCAGCACATTTTGATGCATGTCCCAAATGACTCACAACATGGCTACCGACCAATACAATGCAGATCCATGTGAGATACAAAAAAGTCATGGCTACTAAAATACAGCGTAGATCCATGCGAAGAAGACTCAAATTTGGACATAGCTACCAGACATACAATGTAGATCTATGTCATATAGATGCAAATCTGAGCACATCTATGAACATACAAATGTGGATCCATGTTATTACTCCATACAATATGCTCCATCACAACCTGGGGAGAAATCAATGAATGCTTTACAAGTACCCAGGGTCTTCGTCTCGTCTTCCACAAAGTACAATTCTATCCATGTGATTACAATGATCTGAAGTCAAACATGGTAGAAACCACTTGATTACCGGTCAATGATGTGAACCATTAACAAGTGCGAGGGAGATCACCATTGATGTCAATGATTCCCAAGGTACTCTAGTACAATATCATGAGTGTGAATAGATGATCTGATGTCGAACACTCAGTCGAATATTTCAATCAAAGATCAATGATGTGAACCTATGTCGAAAACAAGAGAATATGTCATTAAGGCATACATATCTCAAGGTACTAAACTTGTTTCTAAGACTAATTCTAGGATGATGAGCTGATGTCGACAGGAATAGTCTCGTCAAAGGAGGGCCATGATGAATCCCACATCAACGACACGAAACTCAGAACAAAGTTCTGGAATTTTGAGTATGATGTAACCATAGGATTGACTCAAAAGTAACTGACTCAAAAAATTTGTTTTGACAGCAGATGTAAACTCTCAAAATAGTTTCCCTTTTGAACATAAGGCGGAACGACTGAATACTTGGCAGAATTGACTTGACGAGGCAGAGACACAATGCGACAATGGACAATGCAATCTTTGAGAGACTCAAAGGAGTGGCATGACTCATGAAAGTGGATCGACTCGGAAACAAGCTAAATACCCAATTGACTGAATGAAATGCAGACAAGTGCCATGTTCAAAGGTGACTGACAACTTCCATTTATTGCAAATGAAAATGTATTTCCCTTCCCTTAATTTCCCCATCATGATTGATGAGTGCCTCTTTTTCATTTTTATGAGTTCGAAGAGGGTAACAAACACTCGTTTTAGCTTGTCCTTCAGACAAGTCCAAACTCATATGTTTTACGAACCTGAGAAAGGAGGGGTTCGTTCCCAAAAAAGCGTCTTTCAATGTTTAATTTAACAAGTCCAATGAAATAAAACTCAGTTTAGTTCATGTTTAGAGAGTCTGAACAAACTAAAGAAAACTCCAAAGGGTCCTTTCTCGTATGATTTAGTCTCTAGGGCCCGAAAAAGTGTAAAATAATACCCAAGAGAACTCTTCCTGTCATTCTTGGCTAGAGTGTTCCTTTCGTAAATAGTCCATCCAAACCGAAAAGGAGATAACCTACCGTCGGAGAGATCACTCTTCAAATACTTTTACGAGTATGAAGAAGACAAGTACTTGACTATCTTTTCACATTTTAAGAGTCCGAAAAGAGCTTAAATAGGACTCTATTAGAATTTTTCATGTTTGAATCCAGAGCACGAAAAGGTAATAAACTAAGCTCAAACCACTTTTCATGTTTTAACCAGAGCACAAAAAATGAAAAGTAAGCTCAACATCATCTTATTGTTTTTAACAAGCTTGAAGATCAGTTGAAAGAATGCTTGAAGATTGGTTTCATTTTTATGCAAGCTCGAAACCAATGGGTAAACTATGCTTGAAAAAGTCCGATTAACATGATATACATAGGTTGGAAGCTTGCCCCCAGCATGATTGCTAGCGAAGCTTATCCCTAGCATGGTTGCTAGGGGCTCGACATGCCCCCCAAGATTCATTTCATCTGACGATTCTTCTTCCACGCCCAACCTAAAAACCTGGTTACTAATGTGAAAATGTTCACCAGGGGGGTAGGAAGAATGAGAATCAGGCAGGTGAAAAGAAGGTTCAAGTTCTAACACTAAAGGGAAGACTTGACTCAAGGGAAGGTAATCTGTTTCATTTTTACACAAGCTTGAAATAGAAGGTAACTATGCTTGGAACATGGTTTCATTTTTATGCAAGCTTGAAACCAAAAGGTAAACTATGCTTAAGGAAACCTACTTCATTTTTTAATGAGCTTGAAATAGAAAATGAATAATGCTCATGAATGGTTTCATTTTTATGAAAGCTTGAAACCAAAAGGTAAACTATGCTTGAGTTGATCCATTTCATTTTTTAACGAGCTTGACATAGAATGGGAACTTTTCTCATAGGAATCTGTTTCATTTTTTAACGAGCTTGACACAGAATGGGAACTATGCTCACTAACCTGTTTCATTTTTTAACGAGCTTGACACAGAATAAGAACTATGCTCGCAAACCTGCTCTTACCCAACATGATATCCAGAGGTTGGTAGGTTGCCCCCATTTCATAAAATCTAGCAGCTTAGCTCCGTTATGTTGTCCATAGACTAGAGCCATGCCCCCGATTTTACCTATAATGGGAAGAAGCTAACTAGAAGAAGGGGAAGGAATCACAAGAACATGCGACACATTCGGGGAAGTATGATTACTAGGAGTCACACGATGGTTGGCTGTAACAAAAGAAAGCTGATCAATGGTCACAATCTTCCCATCATGGGGAAAATGCATAACTCTAAAGAGTGTGGACACTACGGCTTTCATGGCATACATGATAATCACGTCCAAGGAGCAGATTGAAATCTAAAGGACCTTGGACTACCATAACATCAATACAGACAGTTTTCCCTCCTAATGTAATAGGTAAATAAGGAAGGGTCCCTAAAGGTGCAGTAGGTCTTCGATTAAAAGCCAGTATTTGATCGGTGGCTGGCACAAGCTAAGGAGAACCTAAATCTTGCCAAGCATTTGAGGATAGAATACTAACAGAAGCCCCTTCGTCAACAATAGTGCGAAGCATCCGCCTAGTAGTAACATTCACAACTATCTGGAAAGGAACACTTGAATGAAGATGAGACTCTATTAGGTTACTCCAATCAAAGGAAATAACCTCACTATTCGGAGAGGGTTCTGTCGAAACAGACAAAATTTCCTCTTGTTGAGAATAGTCATAATGAAGCATGAAAACTTCAGCAGGTTTTGGTTCATTCTCTACTGTAAGAGAAGAACAAGATGAAGATTTGGTCAAAGCGACTACTTCAGTCTTAACACTCTCTGATGAAAGAGTGGGATCGGGCAGAGATGACATCGACTCGACCACTTTAACCTCACTCTTCAAAGGAAGAATGGGATCAATCACGGATGAATCTGGATTAACCACTTGGAATTCACTCTTAGAAGGAAGAGTGGGATCGACCTCAGATGAAACTGAATCAACCACTTTAAATTCACCCTTCAAAGGAAGAGTGGGATCAACTACGGATGAAACCAAATTGACCACTTTAACTTCACCCTTAAAAGGAAGAGTGGGATCAACCAAGGTTAGAACTGGATCGACCACTTTATCAACCAATGGGATGTCAAGTGACAACTTACGATAACTTGTTGGAAGCCGTTGACGAGAAACAATAATATCTTCCAACAACTTAGAAGCTTCATCCATGTGAGGACAAAGGTAAGTAAAGTGCATGTCCTTACAAAGCAAGCAAGGATTTCTGACTTTACCCTTCCAAGTCTTAACCACAGAGTCACTAGTTGAGGGGGGATCATCAACATGATGACCAGAGGCTGATGACATATCTTGCCGGGAAACCTTAGACCACTCTTCTAAAACTAGGGCTAGACAATGACAATCTTTCAGAAGGTGATCACCCTTGCAAATCCTACAAGGGAATTTGGGCTTACGCGGTCTTTGGGTGTGTAGATCAACACTCTCCACACTGGGAGGAGTGATTGGTTGAGACTTGGTTTTTTGTTTGTTTTTCTTCTTCTTAATCTTCATTTTCTTCTTATTAATCTTCCTTTTCTTCTTCTTCTTATCCACCTGACTACTAGTACTACAACTTTCAATAGGAAAAGAGGGAGAAACGGGAGAAGACACATCTGGTGAAGAAGGAGAGGGATCAACATGAGGTTGATGCTCTTGTGTTGAAGGATTAGGATCAAAAGCAGCTGGTGTACATGGGATAACTAGACTGGAGAATAACCAAACAGGTAATCCAATAGTCAATCCAGGAAGGCTTAACGTAGCCATGAGAGGAGGACCAACATCCCCATATGGAGGGAACACAAAAGACATGCTTGGTAAAGGAGTCTCTTGGTTGGTAGTCCCGAAAGACGAAGCCATAACTAAGTAACAAAACTGTCTCTCTCTTCTAAAAAATCCTAACTATACAAACAAAAAGTGCTACTCAAACTAAAGAAGCAATCAAAATGTGTGAGAGGAGTGGATAAGAGTCAAGAACTTCACAGGACATGACAAAAGCATAACTCAGATGGTCTCAGGATTCCTAAAAGTGTCTCCCGATATACACAAGGTACGTGGGAGCTCAAATCAATAGTAGTGTTGTCTAATGCACAACCGTTCACAAGGGGCCTTCTGATATACAATCGAGTAAGTGAAGTACATTTCTATATAACTCAAGGGTATGTGAAAGGTCGTTCAATATACTGACGGTACATGGAAGAACCGCGTGAATCCCAGGTTGTAGTGAAGACAAATTAACGACAACTCCTATGTTTTACGACGCTCGAACACGTCTCTAACCTATCACACAAATTGCTAAAAAATTTAAACCTAAGCTAGCGCTTAATTTTATCTTGAATGGTTAGGTGAATGCATGAGGTGGGGAGAGAGAAGTTCAATTCATTTGAAACATAGAATAAATCCCAAAAAATAAAAGACACTTGCTTATATGGTCCTTTCCTAACTGAAACAAACAAAATCTTCTCTTTTTGAACTGAAAAAGAAGTGAGATCTCTAATGAAAACCAAGAACATATTGTTACAACTTTATACAAAAGTGTTCAGATTTTTCAATTAAAGCGAGAATGAACTAATGACAAAATTATACAATAACTTTCATATGGAATTTTTCACAACTTTATGAAAAAAGGAAAAAACATACAAAAATCATGTATAACAAATGAATCTTTTCTTGTTTTATCAAAGAAGACAGAAATCAAAGATCTAACAAAACCAAGTTCTCTTCAAATCCAACTATGAAGCTTTAAAAGACCAACATCAATCCAAATTCTTGAGAATAACTATGGATTCATACATGCTCAAGGGGGGTCCCGGGGGGGGCCTTCCCCCGCTTGGCTTGAGGGTTCGGGGGCGTGAGCCCCTGAGAAAAAATTTTGGCTCATTTTTTTTTTAATTTTTTGATTTTTGATTGAGTTTTCTGTTCAAAATGAATTGCATAGTTCAAAACACAACTGTAACAATATGAAGCATGCATCTCAAATACCAAAACAAGCATTTAAGAATCAAACACCAAACAGGGCTAAGAGGAATACTTGGTAGTGCTTCTACAGGTGTTGAACAGGGAGTTACCAGCCTGAGCACCGCTTATTGTACATAGAAACAGAGCGGTGGCACCGATTCTAGAGGTTCACACTAGAGCGTTACCAGGGTCCAGCACCGCTTCTTTAACACAGAGAAAGTGCGGTGGCACCGCTTCCTTAACATAGAGGAAGAGTGATGACAGCTCTAGAACTGCACTTATAACACAGCTCAAGAGTGGTGCCTGAGATGGAGATTTGAAAAATAAAAAGGCAACATAAAAGGAAGTTACAAACTGAAAAATGAACCCAAACAATCACCAGAAAACCCAGTGAACCAAAAATATGAAGATCCAAAGGCGAACAGAGGCAAAACAATCAAATTCAAAGCAGATCTACAGATCTATGAATGGAAAAGTAGATCTAGAAATTGAAAATGAAGGTGGAGGTTTCAACTTACCAATGATCCAGAATTAGAAGAAGATCCCCAGTGGAGTCGCCAATTTTTTTAGCCGAAAATAGAAATCTCCTGCGGACAAGAGCTGGTTCCCTAGATCTGAATGGTTCAGATCTAGAACAAAACAAAAACATGGAATGCTAGACTCTCCCTAAATCTGGTTAATCACATGAATGAGATGCTATAATACTTCTCTCAAAGGTTGTCCTCGCTATCTTTGTAGAAGAACCTATAAAAGATGGAAAACAACAAGAGAAACATGATAGCATACAATATAATCAACTAGATCTATGCCTGTAACCAAGGAATCAAGCAATACATACATATAAAACAATAAATATGGGAAATAAAAGACTTTCTTTATTAATAAATGATTGGAGAGACTACAACCTTCATGCCTTGGTGTTGAGAGTCCTTCCAATGTCTCCTTTCCTCTAACTTCACCTTTCCTCCAAAGACTCAAGAATGATTTTGACAGAGTTTGGGTATGAAACACAATTCTTCCTCCCTTTTCCCATGGGGGGTGAGCCAGTATTTAAAGGCATGGGAGGATAGGTATGGTTGAGGATCTCATGGGTGAGGTGGCTATTAGATCCTAAAAGGGAGGATCTTGAGCTCCAGCTAGTCCTAAACCATAGGGATGAGGCTCCACGGAGGTCAGCTTCGAGAATCCTCTCGAAGCTTCTATTTTTTGTCTTCAAAACTCGAGCACCGCTCTTCCAATGAAGCAAACAGGCAGTGATAACGGGGAACCACTTCTTGCAGTATGGATAGAAGTGGTGGGACCACTCTTTGCTCATGTATCAGGAGCGGTTCTGGCTCTTTTCTTCTTGGGTAACACTTTTTTTCAATGGGGAAAGAGCGTTACCAGCTCAAAAGAGGGAAAATTGCAAGCGGTTGATTTATTCCTTCATTTCTCTAGGGAAAACTTTGAGGGATTGGATCAGACATGGGGATACCTATCTCATAACATGAGGGTGACAAGATTTTTATATAACAAAATGTGACGTTATATGGGATTACCATTGACCTGTATACAAGGAGATAAATTGTGCATTGTTCACACGCAAGACTACATATAAATATATCATGTGCAATATTGAATCCATTGTTAGAACTAAGCATAGTGGAAGGATTATAAAAATCACATAGAAAACATTTTTGGCGATAGAGACACCAAACAACAAGTATACATATTCATGGATGCAGAATATTTACCCTAAACTCAAACCAATAAAACTAGCCTTTGTGTAGAATAATCCTTCATTACCCTTGGCCAATACGGCCAACATCGGCTACTTGAGGAAAATAAAAATGGATTTATTCAAGCCTTTAAATATGCTTCATCACATCTAATGCAATGTAAAAATGCCATGGGTTACCCAACATAATGGGATTGTAAACCACCTATAGTAAATCCATAATTTATTGTATCAAGGTTATCATAACCATATGACCAAGTCAAGATTAACCCAACACTCTGTAAGGTTTGTCGTTACACCAAAACCTGCAGATGTTGATGAACATTTGAAACCCAGCACAAGGCCCTATAACCAGGAGTGGTGTTTATTCCACTTGTTTTATATTCCCAGAGGTGCAATGGTTATACCATGAGAAGCTTGTACCAATACTCCAACACCCTACCTCCGGCGTAGCTCAGGGGAATTGAACCTGAGACCTATGCTCTTATACCATGTAAGGTTTATCGTTACACCAAAACTTGCAGATGTTGATGAACATTTGAAACCCAACACAAGGCCCTATCACCAGGAGTGGCGGTTATTCCACTTGTTTTATATTCCCAGAGGTGTGGCGGTTATACCATGAGAAGGTTGTACCGATACTCCAACACACTCCTCCCTTTAAACTTGACATGGAATTAACATCCACCATCTTCAAAGTTTATTAACAAGGCATCAGGAATACAACATGTGCCCTATAAACTAAGTCAACATCTAGAGTTACACATGTGAATCATCAAGCCAAGGGTATGCACGTCTTTATATTTATTACAATCATATGCCCATTCACATGTGATAAAATCCAACTCCAAATTTTTTTTATGATTGTATGCTTGAGCATGTGATGCGATGAAAAATCAACATGTTTCATTGCCAACATCCCTACTGCTCCAAATACAATTTACATAAATCAAGTACTTCTCAACCAAGTACTTGTATTACCACTATATGCTCGAGCAAATGATGCAAGAATAATCTACGTGCTTCTTTACTCACATCCCTCTCTACTCCAAAAACAATGAGATGAATCAATCACTCCTTAACTGATTACTTCTTCATATACAATGTTTCATGTTCTTATTCAACCAATGCTTCACGTAGATCAATTCTTTTCCAAACACATTCCAAGTCAAGGACACATGCTTCAATCTCACTCTCCATGTTTCCATCTTTGGCTCCTAGTGTCACAAACCACTCTTGCTAGCTAATCTAATATTCCAACTCAAAGTGGATTTAACCCAACATCCAGAAACAACCCACACTAGTCTCACTAGGGATTCTAGGCTTGTTATGCTTTGATGCAGTATCTAGGAAACACTCAAGCCACAATTTCTAGCGAGATGAGGCCTATCAATATCTGATACAAAATGTTAAAAATGAGCAGAGCGAGATAATAAAACAAATATAAAGCACATACATACATACATACATACATACATGCATATATCTATCTATCTATCTATCTATCTATCTATCTATATATATATATATATATATATATATATATATATATCAATGATTTACCATAGAAACCTTTTACTAGAAAAACCAACCTTCAAAATATAAATTTCATAAATCTTGACTAATCCATCCAAGCCATGTCCAATAGGACAACACCAGCCACATGAGGCTCTTTAAAATGGAGTTCTACAAGCCTTTAAATAGGCTTCATAATATGCTAATACCAGGGGAAATTATCATGATACCATAAACCACCAATGGTAAACCCATCATTGATCAAATTGAGGTTATCGTAATTACTCAATACTGAGTGTTGGAATCTAATCAATTAGGGTTAGGTGAAGATGAATAGTCTTTGGGAGTCCAAGGGATATCTTGGAATTTGAAACCAAATCGTCACCTTCTCATGTATTAATATACACTTTTAGTAATGGGAAGAGTTTGTTTTCACGCTATCTGCATTTTTCTTTGTCCTACATTTTGTTGTGTACTATTTTGATTTGTGATATCCAATCTCCCTATCTGATCCCGAGGGGCATCTAATAGTGATTTTAGAGATCTCATTATTCTTAGGCCTGTGATTTCCATTCATCTCTCATGCTTATTTTCTCTATGCATATTTGGTTGTACATTTTTCTAAACATGGATATGGATCAAAGTGAAGTCTCTCTATGAATACTCGTTCACTATGTATCAACCCCGTGTGCCTAATCAAATTTGTGTTGGTGTGCCTCCTCAACATGAAGAATACCTCATTTAAGACTCCACCCTCTTAGTGTTAGAGAATCCAAATTTATTCATGTGTGCATGTGGTATTTCTCCTATACCATGACATCCCATGGAAACCATGTATTGCTATTAAGAGACCTGAAGCAACAAATGCCAATTACATGTATAATGTGTTGTAATTGATTTTTGAATGTTGCATTATACATTGTTCACAACTTGTCTTAAATGTCATGCATGCTTCCATCTCTCTCTATTTTGAAAATCATTATCAAATTGTTGTATTAAGCATATTATCTAGGCCCACTTGCTTATTAGTAAAAGAATAGAAAAGAGCACACATCCTAAAAAAAATTATCGACAAATTCAACCCTTGGAAAGTGTCCAAAGAATGAGGGAAAATGTTGTAAATCTCTTCATTATTAAGGAGAAAAACTACATCGGTGTACTCTAGAAGAGAATGTGTAGAGAGAATAAAAGGAGAGCTTGCATTTGAGGACAATGAAGAGACACCACTCCTGCTGCCTACCCATTTCATCAATAGAGAGCTTCACTTACTTGTTGCACATCTAGTCAACAACATTGACTGTGAATATCACTTATCACAACATTTGATGCTCATCTGTAATCAAATTTATGATTGATTGATGATTGTTGGAAATGTTGTAGATTTGTTGAATGACCTTATCTGTGAAGTGGATACAAGCATGGATGGACGTTTCATATTTGAATATTTCATCACAATACTGAACACTAAAACTCTCCTCATAGGATACCCTCTGCAAAAAATTATTGTAATCCTATCAAACTCTCCTTCACGGATTATCCTTTAATATGATTTGTTGAAGATAGAATTCTTGTCGTATACCTGCATATCCTCCATGTTAAAGTTACAACATCATGAGTCACTCTCCAAGAAAATCTCTTATGTCTGAATTGGGGCTCATGTGTTGAGGTATTGAGCCTGAGTTGGATTCGGTAACTTGGAGTAAATTATTTGGTTAGACTCAAGAATGACAAAGTGGTCAGTGTAAAAGGTTAATCCTCATGTGTTGAGGTGAATACTTTGATATGTCTAAGTGATGATGTTGTAAAGTCTTGTTGGTGAAGGCTAAGGACTTTTGTGTCAAGTCCGATCTTTGTGTGTTGAGGTGGAACTCAAGTGTAGAGGTGACGCTTTGCATGTAGAATCATTAATGTTATGTGATGTATTACTAACCATGGTCATTCAAGCTATTAAGTCTCCTCTAGAGACTGACCACCTTTAGAGTGATTACTTTAGCATATGACCACTTGGAACGAGAGTAATATATAATGATTACACCATTAGGAAAATATTCTTAGTATAATATGATATGATATATAAATTAAAGTTGGCACATATGGACCAAGCAAATAAGATAAGAGATAAATATAAAATGTATAGAGAACAAACAGAATTCAAAATTTCTCATGAGAATACTTCAGTTGATTAAGGTGAACTAGATTTGTTAATATTCGGTTTAATTAACAATGTGTGCCTCAATTAAATAAAGGAGAACTCACAGTGGTCACTTCAGTAAATCAATCACAATATCTCAGTTAAGACTAGCTAACTGGTGTTAATAAATAAGAACTAGTTAACTAAAGTGTTTTTCATGATGACACTTTAGTTAAACTAAAAGACGAACTTTAGTTAAACTAAAATATGAGACTTTAGTTAAGCTAAAGTATGTCACTTAAGTTATAACACTTGAGTTATTACAATTGAATGAAGACACCTGAATTAGTTTCCTAACTAAGTGATATGGCATCCAGATAGAAGGTGAATTCATCCTAAATTTAATCAAGCAAATATATATGCTAAGATGAGGTATATTTCTCATTGTGTATATAGGATTGGAGAAACCGAGGTGGACAACAATTCGAAGAGCATTCTCTATAGTTTCCATGGGAGCCTAATTACCCATGTAGTGATTCACTACTTCTTGTATGAGACTGATTTTGGCAAGTTATTAATGTGTTGGACACTTTGCAAAGATCATTCGGTTGATCTCTCTTCTCTATTGCTCAGTATCTAAACCTGGGGTGTTTATTCACTCTTATCTTGCACCTGGGGTGCCGAAAGCAATCTACTATTGTAAAAGAAATTATATGTTATCTATCATAATTATACTAAGAATATTTATTGGGATTTTTCATCCTCATTGTTTTAAAGGTTTTCCCAAGGGTACATCCTTTTTTATGGTTGAATGTTTATGTGTATGAATGGTTCATTGATTTCAAGTATTCACTATTTCCACTCTAAAAGAATTAAATGATCAAAGCTCAACAAAAATTCAACACTCCAAGAACATGAACCATAATTCATACACTCCCTCTCCTTCATGTGACCAATCCTTCACATTATTCTTGTTGGGATATTATTAAACCCACTCATAACGTAGGATAAAATAATTAATCAATTTGATTAATTTCCTACCCACTAGCCTAGATAGTTGGCATCCACTAGCACCTTAAAGTCAACACTTTCCATATATACCCTAGGCATGATTTAATTCTGATTCTGGGTTGATCTTGACCACTTTATGGACTCCCAAAATTAGTAACTACACTTTCCTACATATTCTGCCTTATTTTGCTTTTATCTAGATTTTATATGGATAAGGTAAAGCTAGTTAACTAGGAAACTGGTATCTTTTTTTGCCAACCCATTCTCCATGATTTTCTCTCCATTTTCCAGGATTAGCATGTATATCCATCACTCTAACCAATCACTCATGCTTTTTCTACTTCGTGAGGTCCTTGACTGATTTGGGAAGTGCTTTAGCCACCTATGGGGGTTTATCATATTTGGTAAGTCTACCTTTCTGAGCTTTATGAGTTGTCTCCATACAACTCTATTTTACCAATGAGGGATGTAATATTTATGTACACTAGTATTCATCATTATTCAATGGAAGGATACACTCCAGTATTCATCTCTTCATTCATGTGATTTGGTCTCTTTTCTTCTCTCTATTTTCTTATGTATGCTTGTGGGAATTATCTTAGTAGCAAGATCTATTTCATCTGCTTCTTCTTAGCATATTTTCTCATAGAATTGGAACTATTATTTCTACATGGTATCATAGAGCAAGGTTTCTCAAGTTGTACAGAGTTGAGGAGCACATCCAGTCTCCTATCCCTCTCTGAAGAAGAGCTTGGTCTAAGCTTACAATATTTTCTCCTAGTTTTTTTTTGCAAGTTGCAGAGAGTATCTCCAAGAGCATATCAAAAAATTCAATATGGATTTAAAAGTTCCTCTACTATCTCCTTTCAATTATTCTGATTGGAAGCCCAAGATGAGTGCATACTTGAAGAGGCAATGTCTCTTCGAAGTCTCCATTGGTGCATTGAGCGAACCCGAGTCTTATGAAGTTAAGATTGACTGGCTAAATAATTGTGATAGAGATTATGGAATAATGTGTTTGGGAATGTCTCCAAATATACATCATCTCATAGATTCTGTTGAATATCCATTTGAGCTTTGGAACAATTTGGACAAAGCCTTTTTTATGCAGGAAATATAAGATGAAGCATGGAGCGAACCCAACATCTCCTCATCTGCTCTCTCTCAAGATGTCTTCGCATCTACATTCTCTGATGAAGTTATTCATGATGAAGAATTCTCTCATACAGTTCTTTTTGCTTAGTATCCTCTTTGATTCAAATGCTTCCTCCTTCAATCAATAAGAAAATATTGAAGAGACATATTTTTATGTATCCCTTGAAGTTGAAGATATTGATTCATGTTCTTGTGATACTGATGATAAAAAAGAAGTGACATATGGAGCTTCTATTGATATTGATATTGATCCATTCACCCATTTAGTGTTCTCTATATCTTCTATCTTAGATTCTGAGATCTTGTTGGTGTTGGAGCCTGATTTTCCTGATTTAGATGTAACATACCCAAATAAACTACCAAAATGCACATATAAACACAAAATTATTTCACATAAGACATGGCCATGAACCTTCCTATATCATTCATTCCTAAGCTAAATTCTTTTTGCAACATTCCTTCCACATACAAATATTTCCGTCCGCAAATAAAAAATCCCTTCCACAATTCTGCTTCCACAATGTAGATTGCAGATTGCAGAAATCACTTAATTATTTTATGATCATACCCTTCTGTATTTCGCTTCCGCAATGCAGATTTCGGATTGCGGAAATACTTACATTCAACACTTTCCCTTCCGCTTTCTGCATTCTGCAATGTGGATTGCGGATTACGTAAACCCCATCTTTTCTTTATATTTTCTCTTCCACTTTTCGCTTTACGCATTCCGCAATGCGGATTGCGGCTTATGGAGCCCCATATTTCCTTTATATTTTAATCAATTTTACTTTTTGCATTCCGTAATACGGATTGCGGATTGCGGAAAGCCTTATAATTCCACGATTTATCGTTTTCGCTTTTCGCATTCCGCAATACGGATTGTAGATTGAGAAATCCCACTTGTTTATTTATAATTTTTCGTCCGCCTTCTACTTTCCACAATGTGGTTTGCGGATTGCAGACACAGATAAATACTTTACAGTTTAACTTCCTCTTTCCACTTTTCGCAATGCGAATTTCGGATTGCGGAAGGGAGTTTTTATTTGTGGAAGCAAATATTTGTATGCAAAAGGACTGTTTCAGAAACAATTCAACTTAGGAATGAATGTTAGAGGAAGGTTCATGGCCCATGTCTTATGTGAAAGAATTTATATATATATATATGCGTTTTGGAAGGTTATTTGGGTATGTTACATCAGAGATGTTAATTCAGTCGTGTTTGGATCCCAGCACCTAAGGGGGGGGTGTGGAGGGGGGGATTTCCCCCCCACTATAGTCATAGCAAAAATTTAGGAAAAAATGCATTGTAAAATGTTGTAATTTTAGAGTCATGACTTGGTCAATAATGGGTGATTTACGGGCCCATGGTATTTGGGAAACCCATGGTATTACCTTTATAAAAGTAAAGCATTTTAATATGGTTGTGTATTGTATTGTAGCATTGTAAACAATCTCTGTGATTGTGTGAGAGAGACTGTGAGAGTGTGAAGATGAAGTGCAGTGGGGTTGCTACAGGTTGTATCCCTTCATTTTCCTGGACAGTATAATAATAAAGGACTGAAATTTCTGTGTGGACGTAACCCATCTTGGGTGAACCACATTATATATGTGTCTCTCTTGTAATGTGTTTAAGATTTGCATCTTGTTAATTGTTATTGCTCTGCGATCTTGTTTTTCTAACAATTGGTATCAAAGACAAAAGGTTTATTTGGATGGTAAAATCGCAAGAAATAAGGGTTCCTGGTTTGAGTGGGAGCAATGGAGGAAGAAGGAAAGTTTAGGGTCAAAAAATTTAACAGCCAAAACTACCAATTATGGAAGATGCAAATGGAGGAATATCTGTACTAGAAGGATTTGTACCTACCGTTGGGTGGAAAAAACAAAACAACTGGTGACTATGAAGGATGAAGAATGGGAGGTTCTTGATAGAAAAGCACTAGGAACAATACGACTGTTCCTGGCTTTGTCGGTGTCCTTCAATATCTCAAAAGAAACAACAATAGAGGGTGTGATTAGTGCATTGGATAAGCTCTATGAAAAACCCTTGACTTCCAACAAGTTATTTTTAATGAATCATTTATTTAATATGAAGATGTCAGAAGGTGGATCTATTGTTGACCATTTAAATGAGCTTAATACGCTTACTAGTTCGTTAAGTTCTGTAAAAGTGAACTTTGATGATGAGGTTAGGGCTCTTACAATATTTTTCTCATTTCCAAAAACATGGAACAACTTGGTCATGGTCGTAAGTAACTCTATCCCTAGTTCAAACACTCTTAAATTTGATGATGTTGTTGGTGTTATTCTTAGCAAGGAAATGCGAAGAAAAATCATAGGTGAGACATCGAGTAATGCGTTGACCATGGAGAGCAAGGGGAGACAAAAGGAGAGAGGAAGGATCCCAGGTAATCGCAACAAGTCTAGAAAGAGAAGATCCAAGTCCAGATTTGGAAAAATAGAGTGTTGGAACTGTGGTAAGAGAGGACATATGAAGAAATACTGCAGAGCTCCAAAGAATAAATGAGATAGGAAACAAGAGACTACTCTGGAAGCAAATGTAGCAGGTGATGTGTTACAAGATGCTTTGATTCTTGCATTAGATAATACTAGTGATTACTAGTAGTGGATTCAGGGGATTCATGTCATGCTACACCCCATAGGAAATTCTTTCATGATTGCATTCCAAGTGATTTTGGACATATTCTATTAGGGGATGATGAACCATGTAAAATTGTTGGAATGGGTAAGGTACAGATTAAGTCAAATAATGGAAATGGATGACTTCTAAAATATGTACGGCACATTCCTGCTATGAAAATAAATCTGATCTCAACAAGGCAGTTGGGAGATAGTATTTATTTATCTACGTTTGGAAAAACGTGGTGGAAGGTCATTAAAGGACCACTATTAATAGCAAAAGGAGATAGGGTAGGTACATTGTATTTATGTCCTCATAATATTGATTATTCTATATCTGTAGCTTCCACAGAAATAGGTGCAACATTGTGGCATCATAGGCTTGGCCACCTCAGTGAGAAGGGGATGTTGATTCTCCACTCTGCTTCCAGATCTGAAGTAGGTAAGTTTGGAATTTTGTGAAACTGTGTTTATGGAAAACATATGATGTTAGATTTATTAGGGTTTGGAAACAAAAGAAGAGTGAAAATTTAGAGCTTGTGCATACAAATGTATGGGGACTAGCTTAGGTATAATCTCTTGGTAGCTCTCTTTATTATGTTACTTTTATTGATGATGCAACTAGAAAAACTTGGGTTTATTGCATTTGAAAGAAATGTGATGTGTTTGCTACTTTTAAGAAGTGGAAAGCTTTGGTTGAGAAAGAGACAGGAAAAAATTGAAATTTCTCAGATCTAATAATGGAGGTGAATACTGCAACAAGGATTTTGATAGTTACTGTTCATACAACGAGATTCGTAGAGAGAAGACAATCCTTAGAACACCACAAGAAAAATGGTGTGTCAAAAAGGATGAACATAACTATTATGGAGCGTGCAAGGTATATGAGAGTGTGTGCAGGGTTGCCCTTACAGTTTTGGGATGATGTTGTAGATATTGTTGTTTATTTAATAAACAGAGGACCTTCAAGTTCTTTGGATGGTGCAATTCCAGAGGAGGTATTGAAAGGAAAAAAAGGTAAACTACTCATTTCTGAGAACTTTTGGTTGTGAAGCATTTGTCTATATTGATAAAGAAAATAGAACAAATATTCAGGCTAAATCCAAGAACTGTACCTTTATTGGATATAGGGTTGATGATTTTGGTTATCGCTTATGGGATTATGAAAATCACAAAATAATTGGGAGTAGAGATGTAACATTCAATGAAAAGGTTATGCACAAATATCAGTTGCAGGGAAAGAAAGAGGAAAAGGAAAACATAGAGTACACAGTGCTTGATGAAATCAAAGAAAATGAAGTTCCAAAGGCATCAGAAAATCAAGAGCAGCAACATGTACCTCAAACTCCTGCAAATGTAAGAAGATCTACTAGGTTAAGTACACCCCCTGAATGATTCTTCACTGTATTATTTATTGATGACTGATTCCGGTGAACCAGAATGTTATGAATATGCAATGCAGGTAGAGACTAGAAATAAGTGGGAGCAAGGAATAGATGAGGAGATGGACTCGTTGGTAAGAAACCAATCTTGGGATTTGGTTGAGTTTCCTGCGGGAAAAAGAGCATTGCAAAATAAATGGGTTTACAGGTTTAAGGAAGAAGATGGAGGCAAGAAGTAGTACAAGGATAGACTTGTTGTAAAGGTTTTTACACAAAAGAAAGGTATAGACTTTGATGAAATATTCTCTTTTGTTGTTAAAATTACTTCAATTAGAACTATTTTAAGTTTAGTGGCAGTAGAATATTTGTATCTTGAACAGTTAGATGTAAAAACAATCTTTCTCCATGGGGATTTGGAGGAAGACATTTATATGAAACAACCACAATGGTATGAGTTCAAAGGGAAGGAGAATTTGGTTTGCAGGTTGAAGAAGAGCTTGTATGGCCTGAAGCAATATCGAAGGTAGTGATATTTAAAATTTGGTAAGTTTATGACAGAACAAGTTTATAGTAGATGTCATTATGACCATTATGTTTATTTCAAGAGGCTAGATAGTGGAAGATATATTATATTGTTATTGTATGTGGATGACATGATTGTTGCAGGGTCTAACACGTAGGATATAAATGTGCTCAAAAGAAATTTAGCGAAATCATTTGCAATGAAGGATTTAGGTGCTACAAAGAAACCCTTGGTATGAGAATTACAAGAGACGTGAAAAATCACAAATTGACATTGTCTCAAGGTGAGTACATAGAAAAGGTGTTGGAGAGGTTTAGAATGAAGAATGAAAAACCAGTTAGTATGCCTTTGTCCATCCTTTTCCAACTAAGTAAGGAGATGTGTCCAAAGACACGGGAAGAGATTGAATACATGTCCATGGTTCCCTATTCATTAGTGGTTGGAAGCTTGATGTATGCCATGGCGTGCACAAGACTAGATATTGCACATGCGGTGGGAGTTGTGAGCAGGTATATGAACAATCCAGGTAAAGAGAATTGGAAATAAGTACAGTGGATTCTTAGGTATTTGAGAGGTACCAATTCTCATGCATTATGTTTTGGAGGTTAATACACTATTCTAAAGGGATATGTGATGCAATTATGGTTGGTGATGAAGACAGTAGGAGGATCACCACAGGGTAAGTCTTTATTGTAGGTGGAACAACAATAAGTTGGATTTTGAAACTGCAAAAGGTTGTTTCACTTTCAACAATGGAAGAAGAGTATGTTGCTGCTATAGAGGCTAGTAAAGAAATGATTTGGTTGTAGAGGTTCATGGAGGAATTGTGTAAGAAGCAGGAGAATAGCAGGTTGTATAATGACATCCAGAGTGCTATTCATATTGCAAAGAACTCAACCTTTCATTCGAATACTAAACATATACATCTCAAGTACCATTTCATAATATATGTTCTTTAAGATCAAATGTTAAAGTTGGAAAAGATACATACTAGCCATAATATTGCAGACATGTTGACTAAGATAGTATACAGAGATAAATTGAGTTCCTGATCGGTTTCTATTGGCCTTCAAGCATGAAGGTGAAAATGAGAAATTTTCCAAGTCCAAGGTTCAAAGCATAGTCTAGTAAGTGCAGCAGTGGTGGAGTTATTGTGATCAGTCTCCAAGTGGGAGATTGTTGGTGTTGGATCCTAATTTTCCTAATTCAGAGATGTTAATTCATCCGTGTTTAGATCCGAGCACCTGATAGGGGGGTGTGGGGGGGGGGGGGCTTCCCCCCCCACCCCACACTATAGTTGTAGTGAAAACTTAGGAAAAAAATCCTTGTAAAATGTTGTAATTTTAGAGTCATGACTTGGTTAATAATGGGTGATTTACGTGCCCATGGTATTTGGGAAACCTGTGGTATTTTCCCATGGTATTACCTTTATAAAAATGAAGGAATTATAATACGATTGTTTATTGTATTGTAGCATTGTAAACAATATTTGTGATTGTGTGAGAGATACTATGAGAGTGTGAAGAGGAAGTGGAGTAGGGTTGTTGTAGGTTGTATCCCTTCATTTTGCTGGATGGTATAATAATAAAGGGCTGGCAATTTCTGTGTGGATGTAACCCATATTGGGTGAACCACGTTATATCTGTGTCTCTCTTGTAATGTGTTTAATATTTGCATCTTGTTTAATAATTTAATTGTATAATTTTTATTGCTCTGCGATCTTGTTTTTCTAACAGATCTATGTACCAGATCTTTCACACTTTGTGCATACCCCTCTCATTGATGGTGCACAACCTAGTGTCTTCTTGGATGCTTTCTTATCCAAATCAAGTCTTATGTGTGTCATAGCAATTACCTTACTTGATATCATGTGCTTATACATCTACTCCATTGTTCTTGGAATCGATACTCAGAGCCTCCTTGAATATTTTGAACATCTCCTTCCTTCCTCTTTTTCTACTACAAAGGATTCATTACCTATGCATTCCCATGAGTCTACTAATATGCTTATATGTGATCTCTTGGATTCTTTAGAAGCATTTTTGCAAGCTAATATACATGGCATGACACAATTCATACCACCATCCTTACCATCTGACATACCTCTGAATAATCCTAAGACTATACACATCCCAAGTTCACTACTTGATTCCTCATTGGTATCTTATGTAGTGTTACTTATACTACATGGTTTGAAGTCTTGTCTATCTTTCACCGATTGGTTATACACGACCTTAGTCATATTTGGACTAATATTACACATGTTTTGATCTTTTCTAAACATTTATGGTTCAGATATCAAGTCCATTCATCATTCATATTTTTACACCTATCAGTTTTCCCCAGTTGCTCATAGTTTTCCTAGTCTAGCCCTAAATCCTCATGGAGTCACTGAAACCATTGTATTTTCTATTCCATATACTAATGTTAGTGATATATCAAAGTTTTATCAGCCTCATATCAGATCTGGGAAGGTGCTACATCATATTGGAATAATGACATGTGATTTACATCACAATTTTGCAACTATTCAGGGAATTGAGTGTGTAACAAATTGTCTTAATTTATGTACTCTTTGGGTGTAATATCCCAATTTTGACCCCATTATATTCAAATTGCAAATGATGTAAATATCGTTATTTAATCATGGTGAGGACATCAAGGCCAAGGACCCACCATCGATTTAGAGTTTTATGTATCAAAAACTAAAAGCGATGCATGTGGTTCTCGTGCTAGCTAGGAACATTGTATTTTGGACATCGTGTAAATATACAATTTAATAAAAATACCCACAACTAGCTATTTCAATGCAACAAAAGAGATGGGGGCATGATTTCACAAGAAATAGGGGAGGGAAAATATTCAAACCCTTGAGCCAATAGGGTAAATCCAAATGTCAATGGGAAAACCCATAAAGCTATCAACTACCTTTTTTGTCTTTTGTACCCAATCATTTATTTCTTCCAAGAATTGGTCGAGGTAGTTAATGCCTTGGGATGGGAAGAGTATGGCAGTCAAATTCATATTGGGGAAGCCGCCCATTTTTGCGAAATCAAAATTTGACTTATGGGGCAGGTAAATACCTAGAAATTCATGCCCAAGCCATTATTCACCCATATGTTCTTCTCTCTCATGCAGCTAGAGCTACCTAGGCATTTCCCTTCACATTTTCTACAAATTTTCCTTCATTTCCATGGCTTGGAAATCCTTTTTGGTGGTGTACACTCGATGGGAGAAGAGATCCACAAATTGGGGGTTTGAAGAGGCCATATTTTCCCCCATGAAGCCCAGTAGACGTTTCTAAAATCAAATTAGGTATCATAGGGTTGTTTTCCCTTCTACCATTTTCATTTTTGGTTCCCAAACTGTTTTTCTACAAACCCAACAGTTGTGTATTTTGCAGTTGTGTGCACCCTTGTGTTAGCATGAAGGACTTAGGAGTGGAAGAGGCCCAAAATTGGCTTGATAAACCTAGTGAAGAGAGGAACCTCATAGACAGATCAAGAGGGGCTGGAAAATCTTCTATGCACACCCTAAAGAGCACTGGAAGGGAATGTATGGCCTGAGGGACTGTGTAACAGTGAAGGGAATACTTCCTTTTGTTGGGAGTGTAGGTATTGTGGAATTCGAAGCTATATAGATATGGTGCAGGTTTCCATAGCTCTGTTGTTGATCTCACTAACTTAGCAATTCAACCTTTCCACTGCCTTAGCAGACTGATAAACCCAACTATGTTTGGCTTGGTTGAGTTTTGATGTGTCTTTGCCTATGTGTGAGCCTGGTGTTCCCTAATTCCTTGTGGAAATCATGCCCAGTTCAGGGGTGGCAGTGGTGTTGAGAGATTGATGAGCACATTGGCATATGGTTGGGTGGAACATTGCAGTGACATATATAGTTGTGGGACAACTCCTTTACAAGATAAGTATTTCTTGTGTTAATTCTCCAATGTATTTGCTTTAAATGAATTATTATGAACATACTGAATGTGTTGAATGATATTTGCTTCTGCTGTGTATTTAAATGTATTATGCATCTGTGCATGCATGTTTTATTTCAATGCATTTTTATTATGTTTATGTTCATGGGGCTAGATACCCGGTTATTATGATAGACAGAGAAGTGATGAGTCGCATCCTCTCTGGAGTAGAGGGGAGGGACGTGACATTGGGAAGGAGTATGCACAGATATCTTTTCCATTTTATATTTTGTTTGTAGATCAGAGTTTGTTAGCAGGAAGAAGCATTCAGATAATGCTCCTACTTCATCAGTTGATGAGATACCATGAGTATCTCCACTTCTTTCTTGCAGATTCAACACTCTAGCGCATGATCATGGAGTTCATGATTTATTCATAAAGTATGTCACCAAGAATCAATTCATTCAGCTCATTCAAGTGAAGCTAAATACCTACTGAAGACATATTATTTCAAATTTTGTGTCTTGTCCTTTCTTGAGAGAGGATTTTACCCATGTGGTTTTTCCTCTTTCCTCATCTTTTTGGACATAATAATTGTTAAAGGGTGACCATAGCCTTGTTGTTGGGCCCTATATACACCTATATTTTTTGACATGCCATCATAAAGTCAGACTTAAAGGGGGGTGTTGGGATATTATAAAAACCACTCATAACTTAGGATAAAATAATTAATCATTTTGAGTAATTTCCTACCCACTAGCCTAGATAGTTGACATCCACTTGTAGCTTAAAGTCAAAAATTTCCATCTATAGCCCAGGAATGATTTGATTCTCATTTTGGGTTGATCTTGACCACTTTATGGACTCCCAAACTTAGTAATTGCACTTTCCTACAGATTATTCCTTATTGTGCTTTTATCCATCTTTTCTGTGATAAGGTAAAGCTAGTTAACTAGGAAACTGGTATCTTTTGTTGCCAACCCATCCTCCATCATTTTCTCTCCATTTTACAGGATTAGCATGTTTATCCATCAGTCTTGACAACTCACTCTTTCTTTTTCTAATTCGTGAGGTCCTTGACTGATTTGGGAAGTTCTTTAGCCACCTATGGGGGTTTATCATATTTGGTAAGTATACCTTTCTTAGCTTTATGAGTTTTCTCCATACAACTCAATTTTACCTATGAGGGGTGTACTATTTATGTACATTATTATTCATCATTATTCAATGGAAGGACACACTCCAATATTCATCTCTTCATTCATGTGATTCGGTCTCTTTTCTTCTCTCTATTTTTCCTATGTATGCTTGTGAGAATGATCTTAGTAGCAAGATCTATTTCCCGTGCTTCTTCTTAGCATTTTTTCTCATAGCATTGGAGCTATTATTTCTACAATTATATGGAGTGTGAAGTGGATACAAGAACGCTCAGAATTGTTGGATATGAGAATGAACTATTGAAGAATGTGGAATTTCGGAACTGTTGGAGTGATGACTGCAACATGAAGAATACTCCTCTTTCTTTCTTGTGACTAGAAGATTGTATTTTGTTTGGTGAAGACTCGACTAGAGGTGGAAAATATAGAGGTTGTTTTTTGGTGAATAATGTGTGTTCTTTGGCAAAGACTATGCGGGAAACATAGAGTCTAGTGGAGTGATATTGTGACCTGCTCCTCCAGGTACATTGCAGTTGCATATTGTTGGACTAACTAGGAAATAATAAATTTCCTTCTTTTAAAAGTGTCAGACTCTTGCATTCACTTGTGGTTATATTATATGAAGACTGAACGCTCGATTTTGTCGAAAATGTAGCCACCCCACTACCTCCATTGGAATGATTTTTGTGCACCAATAACCAAGGATATTGTTAAGGGAGGGTGATTTCTATCATCGAAAGGATATCCTCAATTCCATCACCATGGAGTAGTTCACGGTATCACATAATTGACTGGCTCAAGTCCAAAAAAAAACTTTGAGTGCAACTCGTTTCTAGTCACCAACATATAGACCTGTTGACCAGATATTGTGTCAAATGGTCAACAAGGAAAGACATTCTACACAAAGTGCTTAACGAATCCCTTCATATATTTAGAGTAGCTATCTTTCACACGATCGAGGCCCTATTACCTTTATGATTTTTCTCTGTAAAAAAGAGAGTTTAGGTTTCATTTTCTTTTACCTATGATTGTGTCCTACTATCTAAACTGAATATAGAGAATTTAGTTTAACTACACCAAAATTATTAACAAAGGTTATTCTAATCTAGTTATAAAACAATAGTTTTAATAATTGTTAAAACTAAGAATATATTAACTATCTAAGTCTAATTATTTACGCACATCCTATCCTTCTAGGAGCACTTTAGAAAATGATAATGTTATTTTCAAAACCTAAATTAAGCATAAATATTGTTATAAGAAAACCTTAATCCATGGTCAACATTCAACTAAAACGATATTGATATTTAATAACACAACTCATAAAACAACAATCAAAATTATCATAATATGATTGTGCAATTATTTAGAGAGATTTCAAAAATAACATTTGCTCGAGAGATGACAAGATTGATCCATGTGTTAGGGCTAACCTTGATTGGGGAATGAGTCAAATGGTTTAGATCTCAACATTTGTTTATGGGACAATGGTATTTGGTGGCCAATGGTATTTTCCATGGTATTTGGTGGCTCATAGTATTGTCCCATGGTATTGCATGTAAAGAATACTTTATAAGTCTTGAGTAGGCTCTATTGTAAAATTCCGTGGAGGCGAGTGGTGGCTAACTCACTTGGCCTAGCTTGGTCAGCTTAGGTCAAGGGAGATAATAGATCTATTACGATGGTTTTTCCTGCTTTTGGGTTTTCCACGTAAACATTGTCTGTCTATCTTAAATGTGTTGTTGTGTGCGTTTTAGGTTCTCTCATTATTAACTATATGCATGATCATTTAAATCCTAAGAACTTGTATCAGAGCCATGGTTTTTCATATATTTGTGCTCATTGTGTTGTACCTAGTTTTTTGAATTAATTATGGGGTGCATGTTCAGTGGTACTCGACACGCTAGTAGTATTTTTGGTTTTTTGGTTAGAATGTAATTTCCTCATGTGCTAAAAGCACAATGTATCCCTCTTATGCCCAGAGAAGGGATGTTACATCAAATGTGGAATGAACCACTAGGTAGGTAAGAGGGTGGCAGGTGTACTCGTAGCCTAACTTGATATGGATCGGAGAGGTTGAGTCTTGTATTGCGGGACGAATATGACATGGTTTAATCTCAGTTTTGGGACCAAGATTGATGAACCATGTATGTGAAGAGAATTCCTAGAGAACTGGAGGTTACAACGGCATAGGAACAATGTAATTTGGTAGATAGACTCTTTTTATATGGACATCAATGACAAGGTTGGATCCAGGTACACAAGGAGCATGGTATAAAGAGAGCAAGAAAGAGAGGATGGAAAAGCGAGAAGATGAAGCAACGGATGGTGATGGTGTAGTCACCATGAAGACACATGAAAAAAAATTATAGAGAACTTTGCATGTAAAAGGGAATATAGATGTAAAACCCGGTAAGGTATGCATACCCTTGGTAACTCATCGATAAAATCGGGAAATAAACCTAGGTGATAGGGGTGTATGTGAGATTCATCGGTAAAACTTTGAGGGGGTTGGTGTTTACTTCAAGTTAGTTTTAAAGGGGGGACTATTAGGGTTAACCTTGACTCGAGAATGAGTCAACTGGTTTAGGTCTCGGGGTGTGTTTTTGGGCCCATGGTATTTGGTTTCCAATGGTATTTGGTAGCCCATAGTATAGTCTCATGGTATTGCATGTAAAGAATCATTTGTAACTTTATAAGTCTTGAGGAGGCTCCATTGTAAAGTGGCCTCGAGGTGAGTGGTTTCTAGCTCACTTAGCGCTGCTTGCTCGGTTTAGGTCAACAGAGATAATAGATCTATTATGGTGGGTTTTCCCAGTTTTGAGTTTTCCAAGAACATTGTGTGTCTATATTAAATGTGTTGTTTTGTGGATTTTGTGTTCTCTCATTTATAATTATATGCATGCTCGTTTAAATCCTAAGACCATGCATAATAAAAAAGTATACATTCATAAAATTATATATATAAGTATGGCTAAAATAAATAGGATATATATATAGACAGAGCCCTGCTATAGTCCTGTTTACTGATATTTTATGAATTTTATTTCAATATATATATATATATATATATATATATTGAAATAAAATTCATAAAATATCAGTAAACAGGACTATACCAGGACCTCTGTCTCAAAGTAGTGACCATATAATAGTTACTATCAACTCCTATCCACCTTCTTCATACAAAATCTCGAATTCCCTCCCTTTGAAAAATACCTTGACTTATATAACAATGATCTCTAACTAATAAGCCTATGAGTCATAAACAAAGGCTAATAATTTTTCCAAAATAGACTTTTGGAGAAGACTCATTACTTATGAGGATGATGACACTTAATAATTGTCATCATCCCACATGAACAACATCACGAGGTTAGACCGCGTATTCACAAATTTGAGGGATAGTTCGTTGTTGATAATTGAATATAGGATGCCCGACTTACTGGATGATGCTATCCAACCAAGAAATTTTATCACTATCTAGAATATCCATAACCGATCAGTATGAATTCAGCAACCACTTCAAACTGGTTTTGAAAAATACAAGCATTTTTTTCTAAAAATACAAGACTAGGATTGACACCTATGTCATAATGATAATCTTAAATACCTTAATAATTAAGTAGTTGCAAAGTAAATAGATGAAGCAAAAATATGATAAGAATTCCTACATAATGTACAATTTTGTAGGTGTTCTTGTACTAAGAATAAAACCAAAATTTACGAAATGAATAATGAAAACCATACATGTCTATTATAATATATATAATCCTATAGATATACAATAACTTAAGAGACTTCAAAATTATCAAAAAATTGTAAAAAAAAACCTAAATATCAAGTCTTATGTGCAGTATCGTTTGGTACTTGCATAAGAGTCGCTCTCCTTGGTTCATTAAATCTAGCTTTCAATTTAATTACCTTTGCATTATTAGATTCCTTCTACATATATCGTTTCTTACCCTCCGAAGTTATCAAATTCCTCTCCCAGTTATATTTGTCTCTTCAAGTTGTAACAACATTCCATTTGTCAACTAGTCGAGTGACTTCTGCCTTTCTATTAGTGTTCTCCTCTCTATACATCACATTCATCAATTCAAGCTCTTTGACCTGCTTGTCAATATGGCTAATCCTCTCTATTCCTAATTCAAGGATTTAGCCATTTGAGGAGAAACACTCCTATGAGACTTAATTTCCATTTTGCCTTCATTCTCTTTCAAATGATATATATAAGGGATGGAATGCTAGCGTTCCTTTGTCACCTGGCACATGTAGAATCATAAGTGAAAAAAATTGAAAATGATCAAGCTCTTCTGATCACTTACGTTTTCTCCTAGAAGTCACTCAAGGGAAAAAACTAAGGGTTTGCATATGGGCCAACTTTGGTAATCCCCGAAATCATTATTTGAGAGAAAATCCTCCCAAAGTGTCACCCAATTGACAAGCCTAATTGAATTAAAATTTAAATGAAAAATGATTCTATCCCTATCTCCTATAGTCTTTTGCACCGTGAAAGTCATCCGTCCTGTGAAGACTCTTCAGAAGGTAGAAAGGCATCTTAATCACTTTCCCATTAAACACGAGTAGAAATATTAAATTATAGTAATGCACTCTCACAGCCCAGTCACGTACATTTGCACGAGATTGAGAAACAGCTTATAGGTATTTTATAGTTGAAATTAAGTTGTTGTGTCCAAGAAGCCCATTCTATAACCTAGTAAGGAAAGATGTGTAAGTCCTTCCGTGCTTTTCTTATTACATTGAAGAAGATCATTTTACAGCCCAGTAGGGGGGGATGTGTAACTCCTTATGTGCTCATCTTAGAGTTGGCATGTTTTTTTTAAAAAATATTATAAAATAATAACATGTAGACTCAAATTAGAGTTAAAACATTCATAACGACATATATTTAAAAAACACAAAATGTGTAACTCCTTCCGTGCATCCTAGAGTTGACATGTGTCCTTTAAAAAAATAATAAAATATTATAAAATAATAACATATCCGCTCAAATTAGAGTTAAAACATTTACAACCGCAAATATAAAAAAACACAAATGAGATAAATTAAAAGGCTTCCTCAACATTTATACTTTAAAAAAAGATTTGTGAAATTTAATTTTTCTGGACCTTTACTAAATCCTTTTAAGATGAATCTCTGCTGGATCTAGTTCAACTAAGAATTGCTTCAAAAAATCATGTTTAATACTAAACAATTTTTCTTGGGAGACTGGTAATTTTTTTTAGACAATTGTAGCTCAAGGTCACCAACTAGGGATTTCTCACCATTGAAAGTCATAGCGAATTGTTGAGTGACTTGTTCATTATAGCCATCAGATTTTTTTAGAAAGATGAGCCAACCCATTTTGCAAAAGAAAGGTATATATTCTTCACATGCATCCAAATATTCATCCCCACGGATCTCGAATAGTATAACAGGAACCATAATATAGTAGGATGGTTTGGGAAAGAGATAATAAAATGTATCGAATGCAAAGTAGAATGGCGCATATATCCTTTTTCAAACCCTCCCTAGGCACGATGATCTCCATGAAATTGAAATAGATGAAACCCTCGAGAAACTAGAGGTAAACTATTACATTACGAGGATTTGCGGGTTTAGCTATGGGGGAATTACTCCGAAGACCAAACGAAATCATGATTCGTTATGGTGAGATATAGAGAAGTGCATAGGTTTAAGTCGAATGTTCAAGCCATGATTTACAATACATATCATATAGTTATGGCTTAATTGTAGTTTTTTAATGATCAAAGTAGTGAATTTAATAATCATGTTTTTTTATGATAATAAGCGGTAAGTGCTTTAGGGTACTTTTGTGTACAGGATTGGGGAGCGGAATAATTAAAATATAATTAATAAATAATTATAATAAAGTTGTTAACCCTTGATCCTAACTAGTGTGTTAAAGTTTGAATAAAATGTATTTTACCATTATGAAAACAAGATTATTCAATCGATTAGGAGGTACTAAAAATAATCTTATAATATATGACCTTCATTAATCAATGTTTAAAAATAATATATTAATTTCACAACGTTGATGTGAAATTCCATATAGTATTCATTTTCTTTTCTTGAACCAAGACATATATAAATAAGTTAGTAGCTGCAAAAATGCTTGTGCATAAGCGATCAGTCACTCTACCTATGGAATAATAAATCTTTTGAATAAAATGACCAATTAAAACATAATTACAAAACTTGAGATATATCATGCATCAAGTGATTCATAACTAGAGTAAGATTGACAATCAGATCAATAAAAAAACCATATTTTACGACAATCCAATCCTAATATTTAAGAAAAATAATGCTTGGAACCCTTAGGAACTAAAGGTGGTTGTTGGCAAAAACAATACCCAAGCCTAATGAGAATGAGAAAAATTTAATAAAGTGGTGTATATTGTGTCTCAAGGATGAGTGGAGGCTGTCAATGATTGCGGATCTCTAGATGATAGCACACCTGTCAAATTCAATATGATTGCTTTTTCTTCTAGCAACTCATGTAAGGGATTACATTTTCTTGGAGACACGGGGTGTTTTTAGGAAAATTTTCAATGTCCATCCATTTTTTGACAATAAATAACAGATCAAATATTTCATTGATAGCCAATATAATCATTTTCTTGTTACTTTATACAAGAAATCATTGCCTTCCAATAATGTTGTGTGACTTGTTGTTGTCGTTTGCATTGTTGCTTTGAAGACTAGTATATTATTTCTTCTGCATTATTGGGTGATTTCCTTGAACCTGTATATTGGTGCTTCCTCTATATATTGTATTTGCATCAATAATGTGCTAAAAAGACAGGTTTGTTCTGTGATCATCATGCATCATTTTTGGGTAATTTAAAGCTAGCAAACTATTTTTTATGTCATAGCTATAACTATCAACTTCATAGATCAAGAAATCTAATCAAAATATGATCATTATCGATCACAAATCTCTTAGCATTGCAATCTGCCAATATACAAATATTTTTCATTGTTAGCGTTCTGCTATTGTTACAAGCATTGTAAGGGTGTGAGATAATCAAGGAAGTAGAGTGAAATAGAGCCCTTTTTCTCACACTATAGTTTCGTGGAGATTGTGACTGCAGAGAAACATTGTATTATAGAAGCATCTTATGGACATCTATAAATTGGAGGCCTATTGTAGTTTTTGAATTCACTAAAGTGAAGCTTGTAGAGATCATTTAGTGCAGAAGAGTATATATTGCTACAAATATTGTGAGACAAAATACATTAGTGGCCTTGGCACAAAAACACTAAGATTGTTGTTCAACATGACTAAGATAAACCATTGATTTTTAGAGACCACTCACATTCAAATTTATAACTTACAAACTATATTTTTGTACGTTCACTTGCAAATTGTCACAGTTGTTTGTAAATGGGTGCATTCTCTGATAATACCAACACCATTCATCTTCTGAGTCTTGTTTGTAAAAGAGAGAAGTTGCATGAATCCATTCTCCATTTTGAGTGAATCTTTTATCACATGGCAAGGCTAAATGGTTTGGTAGAGTTACTAAACACGCTATTTCTTTCCTCTATTGACAACATTATCATCATCAACAAGAACACTCTCAATTGCATTCGATATTGTGCACAAGAAAGACACTCTTGAGTTCCTACAACTTTATTCGTAGCTCATACGAGAAGAACCACATTCTAAACTTGTTCATGTTATGAAGAATCCTATTCATGATTTCATTCAGCAACTTGCAAAAAATTATGCCACTTTAGAAGTACATAAACAAATCAATGGACCCACGTAATAAGTGAAAGATAATTTGAAGATGAAGATAAGCATACATAGGTTCCAGTTATTCTTCCCAATCCCATCATCAGACCATGGTAAGAGATCAACCATAATAAGCACAAAACCGGCCTTGGATATGACACGGTTCACATTCTCAATTTCTCTGATCCAAACTAATTTTAGAGTGTTGGATTCCTCCACAAGAGTTCATATTCATCCACACCATTCCATAATTTGACATGCCAACACTATGATCGAGTTGGCCACATGAAAGATCAGTTTTTTTATCTCCACCCTTATTAGAATTGTGGAGAACATACACATTCTTCAAACAAATGTTTCACTCCAAAGAAACATAGGAGAGAAGATTCAATATGAATGGATCACTTTTTCGCAATGGTTGTCAACAACCAAGAAGATATATGTCATATCGAAGAGTTCATTCATGAGTATTGACACACCTTGCAGTTGATAGATATTCTTCTCCTCACATTGTTCTTGAAAGGGGAGAATGATAAGAAGTGAGAAACAAGTGAGCGAGAACAAGCGAACTTAAGTTAGAGAAAGATTCAGAGTTGTAGCCTAAAGATAGATCCCCCAAAGCATTCATGATTTTTTGGTATTTTGTGTCTAGTTTTGTCACTCATAACCACAATGATATTTCATATAGAAATTATGTCTAGCTCTAACACTTTTATATATATTGTCTTCCTTCTCCTCACATTGTTCTTGATAGGGGGGGATGATAAATAGTCAGAAACAGGTGAGAAAGAATAAGCGAGTGGGAACAAACAAGCCTACATTATCCTTGATCCTACCCCACTCAGAGCTATAGCTAGAGCCAATGCCATGACTATCCATTGAGTAGAATATTGCACCAGATTCTACTAACCTTTTGGATTGTTCCAAGATCCTTTGAGCCTTCGAGCCAAGTTCCATAGTTTGTGGTCATCCCTAAACCACCTTCATGGTTCATGATTTTATAGGCACTGAGATTGATATTTTTTGTCAACTTTAAACCACCCACATAGTAGAAGACATCAACTTATACTAACCCCCTCTCGGTTTGTGGTCATACAAAACCACCACTTGTCATAATAGTTGTGTTAGGATTTATAATCCTACCTTGTCCATACTTGTCTATTAGATTATATTTTCCTAAATTAGGAGTCATTAATTAATATTGGGTCCAACAACACCATTGGGTCCATTCAGGCTAATGGGACTACTAGTACCAATCAATAGAGTGTTGGGAACACATATAGATGTTAATTGCAACTGACTACACCTTCATGCATCAATTTATGTGCCTCTAAGACCAATCCCTACAATTTAGGAGCCACTGGGAGTGCAACCACCAACCTCCTTCAGTTGTTGGTAATTGGTAACTAGTCAAGCTAAGTTATCCTTCAGTTACATTCAGTTAGATGTCCTCCAGTTCAGTTAGCGCCAGTCTTGCATGGCTGCATGGGGGTAAGCACCTATTCTCACCTACCATATCAGTTTAACTGGTTATCACTGATTGAGAGACTGAATTAGACAACTGGCGTTAGACTAGTGATCTTCAATAGTGATTTAGACACTTCCAGTTAGCCATGTAGTCAGATTGAGTTGGTAGATTCGAATCATATCCACATGATTCAAATTCACCTTTATGTAACACTATTGTATAATGTTGGGATTAATGAAGCTTATACTGTAATTATACTGAGTAATTCTTATCCATTTTCTGTGAAATTTGTCTTGTTCAGTGTGTATTATTCATTCAATTACACTGCTTAATAATACAACAATTCAATTGCAATCATTGTTTGAAGATCAATGGAACAATAATTTAACATGGTATTAGATCATACTCAGGAAAGCAACAAGTCTATCCATTCTCCATTGCACACCAGAAGCAGTTAGGTTTCCGCATAATTCTTGCAAAGTGTGCATTGCTAACTCTGAATTCGTTCAGAGAAGTATCTGCGGGTGTGATGGACCCTAAGAAAGTTTACATGTTGAGATGGAAGGCTTGATTATGATATAGTGCGAATTGTTTTTTATTTCGCAGTGTTTTCTTACAGGTGCTATGTAGCTTAATTGAAGAAATTGACTATTCAGAAGGAAGAAATTGATGGATTCTCCTACTTTCTTACCCTGGATCCTAACACCCTTCAACTATGTTGATTGGAGGGCAGATATGCAGGTCTCCTTGCGCAATCTTGACCTATACAGGATGACTATGGGAAGAGAGACAGAACCTCATTATCCTACTGAGAAAAACAAGTTCTTGAACTGGTCGGATGAAGCCTTTGGCTTCCTTTGTGCTCACATCTCCATGGATCTCCTCTTTCATCTTGAAGGATTGAAGACTCCCAAATAATCTTGGGAGAATCTTGAATTCTTGTTTGGAAAACAAGATGAGCTTCGGGGACACATCTTCGAGAATGAGCTAATATCATTGTAGCCCAACAGTTTCGAGACTATCCAGCAGTTTTTTACAAAATTCAAGTCTTCAACACTTCAATCTAAGAAATACGGAATAGAGAGGAAGGATGAGCATCTTGTGCTCTCAGTGCTCATCAAAATTGGTTCTGAGTATTATGTCTTCGTCTCTACCTTCCATTCTGGAAGAGATTCCATCCCCAATTGGAATATTCCTTCACTTGATAGCTTTGTTGAGTCTTTAATGCAAGAGCAGGATAAGTTAGTCCAAATGGGAGTACTCCAAACTTCCAAGAACCAAGATATTTTGATGTCAGACTCTACCAATGTGCAAGATAAAGGGAAGCACAAGGGGAAGGATCCTAAAGCATCTTATTCGAAACCAAAAGAGATTCAAAAGTCTTCCGAAGGAGCTTTGGGCTCCAAGAAGAAGAAAAAGTTTGAAAAGACTAAGTGTCCTTATTGTATGAGGGGATTTCATCCTGAAAGCCAGTGCATGAAGAACAATATCAATGGATTATCCACCCTCCTTGAATAGAACAACATTGCTCTTCCCCAAGGATCAAATAATTATGATGTTGGACCACAGATAGAAGATCATGCACAACAAAATTTGATCCCAAAATTCGATGGATGCCATGTCTGAAATTCGACAAACACCTGTCTATTATTTGACAGCTTCCTTTTTTTGTCGTTGGTGGGAATTCGTCGAATATTTGACCACTTGTCAAACCCCGTCGACTTTTCGACAGAAAATTAAGCTAATATGTCGAATTATTTCACCACTACGTCGTCGAATTTTTGAATCCTATGTTGTCATATTTCCTTCTCTTTATCGAAGGTGAGCCACCTCCTTTCTAAAATTTTTGACTTATGTCGTCAAATTTGAGACGAATAGTTGTCATGTTTTTGACTTACACTTGTCGAATTTTAGACAAATAGTTGTCATATTTTCAACTTAGGCTTGTCGAATTACAGAGGAATAGTTGTCGAATTTCCGACTTAGGCCTGTCATATTTTAGACGAGTAGGATGCCGAATTTCAGACGAGTAGGTTGTCAAATTTGAGACAAAATGTAGTTGAAATTCTGACGGAAGTTCATCGAATCCTCCTTGTCAGAGCCACGGCAAAGTCCTCGGACGGGGGCCAAAGTATGTTGTAAATGTGACGGCAATCTACCATCGGAGCCATAGCAGTGTCGTCGGATTGACATGAAATCTGACAGCAACTGCCAGTCATTGAACGTCGAATAACTGATAGGGGACTGTATATTAATACAAAAATAAGAGGAACACAACCTTTCTAGAATTCGAGCTAATATCACACCATGCATATTTTTGGAAAGTTTGCACATTTCTTCCAATTCCATGGGATTTTGCAATTGTGTTTTCTTCGGTGGTAGAGTCATACTGTAAAGTAATGGTATAATATACCACAAAAAATCAGCCTTCAATAAATTATCCTATAAATCTGATGAGGAAATGAGAGCAACAATCTGAGGAGTATCGTCGATGGAAGCAGCAGCAAATTCCAATTCAATACAATGTAAAATTTCTTCCCAAACCTAGCAAAATGAAGCATCTCAGATCTCACACATGCAAACTGAATAATGCATGCAAATGTTTACATCACATTTTTCACAATCATTAAAGATGGTTTAGTTGGAGCTGTTCTTGGATACACCACATACATTCATAGAGACTAAAGAGTTTCTAGTAGAGGAACAATTCCATCCCACAATTTATTTCATATACATATTCACCATCAACTTTAGATCCAATTGATGTGGGAAACTTTCATTTTTATTAGAAATAAAAAAGGTTACCATAGACTTAATGTTTTTAATGTCAATAAAAGACAATGCAATGCTCTTACCAAACCTTAACGCTTTTACCTTGACTTCTAATTCCACATTAATACTTGCCATAGAGATATAAGATATGCATGTTTCAAAAAGTGAAAATGCTTTATTCCCACTAAGTGTCTTACAATATCCATTGCTAAAGATTGCAAGTGTTGCTAACACTCCTCCATGAAATGTATTATATCTATTTGTGACGAGATGCTTGATAGTGAGGATAAAAATAAAAATCTCAGGCTCCACTCAATCAATCTTCAGATGAAAGAGTTGAATAAATTGTAAAGTGTATTCTAACTAGTGGATACAATTACCAGCATTAGGTGAATCAATCCTCAACTGTCAAGTGTCAATTGTACTCGGATGCTTGATGCCTCAATTGATAACTTGTCTCTTCATCCTCAGGATGTCTTCATGAATGCTATAATGGTGCTTTCTTTCCACACACTTTGAGACTACATTGTTACTCTGCTATGCTTCCTATGACATGTGGAAGCTCTGGTGCTTGGATTGTATTCATTCAAATCAAAAAACAGATGTATACATCCTTCTTTAAATGGGAGAAAATTGAAGTTAGCATAAACAGAAGAGTTGGCCTTTCTGTTCATCAGAATAGGATTCATTTGTATATACAACTCAAATTTAAAAATGCAGCAATCCTAAGAAAATATGTTACCTTGTTGCACTAAGAGAAATCAAATTTCTTGAAACGTAAATTTTTTACACATTAGGAAAAAAATTACACCTCAAGTTGATAATACATTTAAACAATCATGACCACGTTCATCGGAATGAAATCACATAATCTTCATCGGTTTGCTTAGACTCATTCTAAAATTTTATAAAATCATTGAATTTGAACACTAACAAAGATCATAAGGTCATAGATAAGATAAATTCACAATATTGATTTTAAAAAATTGATTGAAAAGGAGGGATGGGATGATATCAAAATGATGGAGATGGACCAATGAAAGGGGAATGCTGGAATAAGGGTAAGGTAAATGTTAGCTTGAAGTATTTTAAGGAAAATGCAGTGGACTGAATACAACTAAGTGAACTAAGGCTGAAAAATGAGACTCACACAAGTCATATAGAAGTCATATGTATGAGTTCAACGAAAGATGTAGACCAAGTAATCTTTCTATGGATAAATTGGGAGTTTGTATGGTTTTCAGAAAGATTCATTCCCACATCAAAAGACTATATGCATGGTAGAGATTAACTACCCAATTTTTGAGCTTCCAAATATCCATTTAGAATTGTGGTGGCATTCAATGCCTTATAAGTGGACCTTGATTGATTTACTTACCAAATGTATCAAGGGTTTTGGTTAATGTTGTTTTCACCACAATAAAAGGTTCACTCTCCTTTTTTTTTATAGCTATGGAAAATTGAAAGAGAATGGATCCTAGAGGATTAGCATTTGGATAGCTTGGTAAAAACAAAAACTCGGCTACTCTTTTGAAAAGTATGGAAGTGAAATTTGGTTTACTTACAATGCAATTTGATATTGATTGATTGTTAGTGATGCAAGTTTTCATTTGTGTGTCCTTCAGTTCATTCCTGTAACCTGTCGAAAATTCTAGTAGCTCACTTCATTTGGGATTATGACACGTCTCATCCAAGTGGTTTTACATTAGATCTTTACCTTGTTACCCATATTTCATGAGATCCTTAAGCCCTAAATCCCAGTTTACCTTTCCTTCACATCCTCCTTATCTATGAATGGCGAAGTAATAAGCATTTTGATACAATTGGATATAAGAAAAGAATGGTTCAGAAATAAAATCATTTCAAGAGTAGGGTTTGAATAATTTATTTATATAGAACCAAATAAAGGTTTATCAAAAAATCAAATATTTAATATAATCAGTTGAATTGTATGGATAGACCCTATACCCAATTGAATGTAATTGGTCTCAACTCTAGAATCCTCAGTGATGAATTCTTCATCGATGGAATTTGACTTGCGTCATAGAGGAACTTTTATCAGTCATAACATAAACCCTCATGTTGACATAATGATATTTTTAATTGTTTTATGAGCAAGGGTTTAATAAAAGGGTTTTATTTTCTCTTATTCAGATCATGGAGAACCCAAGAGATAAGCTCATGTTGATATGGAAATCATTGAATTTGCAATTCTGAAAACCATACAAACTCCCAATTTATCCATAGAAATATTACTTGGTCTACATATTTCTTTGAACTCATACATATGACTTCTATATGACTTGTGTGAGTCTCATGTCTAGGCTTAAGAAATGAATCTTCCCCTTTCCCTAAAGACTAATTTTTTAGTGTATTAAACCCTTTTGAGCCAAAAATGTTGTATGTTCATTTGAGTTTGAGAGACTAAAAGATTATGCATATCTAACAATTTTATTTGGGAATCAAAATCGTCAGATTGATCCTAAGGTTTATATACCCTTGGACATTTCATCAATATGTTATTATCTTGTGTTTTAAAAGTAAATATGTATTTTTTGTCTTGTGAGATGATCAAAGTGAAATAGATCATAAGTGGGGTCTATGCATCTTTACGGTACATTCACATTACAGCAGGGAGACAAAAATCACTACAACAATAAGGTTGATGTATACCATTTTTCCATTGTTCTTTGGGAATTATTGACTAACTGCATGCCATTTGAAGTCATGCCCAACTTACAGGAAGCATATGAAACTATGCTTAAGGTATCAAAAGTGTTACATCTCAATAGTGAAGGAACTCAACCCATTGTTAGATAAATGAATAGTTCATTAGGAATATCCTTTATCTTCAACAACTTGACCAACCAACAAAATAATTGTGTAGAGTCTTTGAACATTCAAGGGTTGGAGAAAAATTATAAATCTGACCATTTGATAATTGTAGTAGGAAAACTCATGATGGGTAGTATGAAATAGGCACTTGAAGCAGATTGTCATATCTTGTCAGAGAGTTTATTAAGCACTTTAAATTATACATAAAATCAAGCTAACTTGTTTCTATAATTAGCATATTATAATGGTATATGTCATATACCAAAATTATAATGTACTTTAGGTTAGTATCTAACTGAATTAGGTAACGTCATAAAGAGATTTATGGTATATTAGGTTAGACATTAACTAATAATGTGGTTGTACGAGAATTTGGTACAGGACATTGTCTCCCTTATATGTATACCTCCATAGTATTTATTTTCTCCTTATGTTTCCTCCTACCTCTACCATAGACATTATTTGTAGTGTGCCTTATGTGGACAAACTCTTCCAAGATCCCCATAACCTCCCCACCTCTTCTTTCATCACATTATAAATTTTGGTTGTTCTGAGGAGAGAAATATGAATTCGAGAAAAACTTTTTCAAATTTTTGTGTTGAAACCTAAACAGTGAATCATCTCCACGAAAATTTGTAATATTTTCCATCCATTAATTCTTCAATGATGAGCCATGTCTCATCCTTTTTCTATAAGAAATGGTATTTCAAATTTTTAAGAAAGCCCAAAACACAATGATTGAAGAAAAAAACTATGAACAATAAACTTAATCATTAGCATTTGAAAAATTATCTTGAAATTAATAGGTTGAGTCCTATAAATTTATACCTAGTGGCAAGTAAATATTTCATATTACATTCAAAAATTCCCTATTGGAATTTCAACAAGAAAAAAGCACCAAAATCCCTTCATTGCTACTAGACTACTTCTCCCTTTGGCACATGTTTAAGCAGAGTTGGAACCATGGGAGAAAAAAAAATTGATTGTAAAGGAAAACTTGATGTTGCAAAATTTGAAAGCAAGTTTTTGAGACATAAGGTAAGCTACTAAACAATAAAAATCTAATGAATTATTTCAGTTTAAGCATCTATTTTTTAGGTTGATGGGGATGCTTACATAAATTTTCATTGCAATGTATTGAGAGGTTCAAATACATTAAGAAAATATATTTTGAATAGTAAAGACACATTTCTATGAGACTACAGTCCCATCCTAATCAATTTTATTTTGCTCCATTAATCAATCTAACTAATTGTAGTATACTTTCAGGCTTCAGCATGATGCTAGACAAAAGGCTTATGACACAACACAAAGGATTAATTTTTTCTTAGCCTTTGATACCTAAAATTCATTTATGGAATAAGACCCACATTTCCTCTTTTAAGAATTTCTAGGGACCTAAATCCTATGCCTAGTGTTAAACCTCACAACGACAAATATATCCACATATCTTGTAGGCTAGAAGCACTCTTTCGAGATCATGGCTAGTTTTCCAAAGTTTCATTTAGCTATTATAAGTGATATGCATTACAAGGAGTTCAGCACTGATGATCATAAATCAAGACTGAGATTCACTAATCAAAGCATAGACTTAAATGCTAGTCATTAAGAGACTAAAACCTGAATTAACAAGAAAAAATTGTTTTGCATAAAAACCTATTCTACATAATTGAGTACATCGAAAAGGTTAAGACACCTATGTACCAAATTTCATGCATGTCATTCCTTGTAGGGACTTAAATTTTTGGAGTAATAAAAGATTAAAAATAATTAGCATAGCTTCTTAAGAAAACACAAACACACAAAAATTGCTTCTACATTGGCGACCTCATTAATCTTAAGGGAATAAAACAGAATATACCATTAATACAATTCATACTATAACAAAATTGTACATTACCACACAATCAAGTCTAGATATCAAGGTGTCTCATTGAAAGGATTCTGCATAATTTCTTTCTTCCTTCTAAAACTGTAACCTAATTAATTCAAACCCGTAACTATCTTTAACGTGCTCTTCACCTTTCCACTAGCAGTGTAAAAAATATGCAAGTTTAAATTGTGGATAAAATTTAATCTTAACATGAAAAACTAATCTCATGGTTGTAGGAGAAACTAAAAAGTGTGTACCGGATCAAGCATAACATGTTTTTCCTTCTTTATCTGAAGCTCTCGTCTTTCTACCATATTGTGCTCCAAAATTTGAGATGGTGAAGATGGATGGGAAAATCAGCGACAAAACTTTGTTGTACTATCTAATTTCCAGCCTAAAAAATGGCTCAAGAGCTGATCCTTTACCCACACATGCATATAAAAATATAGGGTATCTTGGCGGGAATTATTTTGCAATGACATCAAAATGAAACTTCCTCAAGTTACATTGCTGGAAATGACTTATTTGTTTATCTTGTTGTTCAACAACATTTCCATAATGCAAAAACAAATATATGTGTCCAAAACTAGATGAAATTTCCAAAATTTGAGATGGTGAAGATGGCTGGAAAAATTAGCAACAAAACTTTCTTGTACTATCTCATTTCCAGCCTAAAAAAAGGCTCAAGCGTTGATCCTTTACCCACACATGCATCTAAAAATATAGGGTTTCTTGGCTGGAACTATTTTGCAATGACATCAAAATGAAACTGCCTCAAGTTACATTGTTGTAAATGACTTATTTGTTTATCTTGTTTTTCAACAACATTTCCATAATGCAAAAACAAATATCTGTGTGCAAAACTAGATGAAATTTCCAAAATTTGAGATGGTGAAGATGGTTGGGAAAATCAGTGACAAAACTTTGTTGTACTCGGATAATTTCTATCCAATTCATAACATGGAAAGGAAAGGTCACACCAATCCATTGTTTTGCAATCCCTATATGAGTGTTCTCTACAAAAGGATTATGTAAATGCAACCCTTGCTTGGATAGCACACCCCTTGAGGATCCTTGTCTATACATGTGTACACCTTAGACAGAGAGCACTTCAAGATGAGACCATGTCTTGATAATAGATTAGGTTGCTTGTGGATTTAATCCGCTTTACTGTTGTTGGCCTCCCTCACCTATTATATATGAATGGAGGAGAGACTCTTCAGTTGTATTATTCATGTAGAATCAAGTGAGGGTTGATTGGATCAATTGTATCTTGAAGAAAAAATTGCCTTGAATCTTTATACTTGTCTTTATTCAAGGAAGGAAGGTGCTAGGGTTTGTGAAAGACAAAACCTAGAAGATACTTGAATGGTTGGGGTTTGTGAAAGATAAAACCTAGAGGATACTTGAAGTGCTAGGGTTTGAGTCCATGTGAGAAGGACCTAGGGTTTGTGAAAAAGAAACCCTAAAGGAGTCTTGGAGAAATTTGCTTGGAGAGTTTGTGTGATGCAAGCTTGGTGAAAGATAAAGAATGGACTTGTTGGTGTTGGTGCTAACTTTTTTTAAGGATTTTGGTGTGTCTATATAGCTTGGTGGGATACATTGCTAGGCCTTTGTATTGCTCATTAGTGTTTTCTATTGATGGTAGACACCCTAGCTAGGGTTTGGATGCATTGGAGACTATTAGCTTGTGGATAAGCTTGAAGGACGATTTTGTACCAACTTGTGATAAGTTGTTGGTATGTACTTGTAACTTCATTTTTATGTATATGTCAAGTGTACATTCTTGTCCAGAATGTGTACTTGAAGGGCTGGTTTACAAAGTATATTCTCATGATGAATGAGTAGTGTCTAGGGCTGCTTGGTATACTGATTTATCATAAACAATTAACTAATTTTGTTGAGTGATTTGACAAGTATATAGAAGATAGGAGGCCAAATTTGTGGTTGTAAATTTTTTGTTGTTAATAAGTAAATTTCAGATATGTAATATGTTCGGACTTGAGCCCTAAGGAGAGTGTCTTTAGTTCTAGTATTCATGTAGAATCATGTGAGAGTTGATTGGATGAATTGTAACTTGAAGAAAACCTTTCCTGGTGTCTTTATACTAGTTGTCTTTATGCAAGGAAGGAAGGTGCTAGGGTTTGTGAAAGACAAAACCTAGAAGATACTTGAAGGGTTGGGGTTTCTAAAAGGACAAAACCTAGAGGATAATTGAAGCGCTAGGGTTTAAGTCCATCTGAGAAGGACCTAGGGTTTTGATATTGGTTCCAACCTCATTAAACATCACTTAGAGAGTAGGAATTTGGTAGACAACATTTTTTATGAATGCAGGATTGGCAGGATTGTAGCTTTTTCCTTTGATTCTATCATGTATGAGAATATGGGAATGGCATTGAATCAAAAGCACCAAGCCCTCTGTGTAACCTGATGTCAATGGTGCTGATTGTTGAACTCCTCATTCATAGGATTATAAAAAATGTATCTTTCATTTGAGCCAAAATCCCTGATTAGGCATGTCAAGCTTTTTCTAAAAAAAAATTAAGACTTGGCCATAACAGGCTGCAATTTACACTTACAGCCAATGTACAAAGCTCCAAAATATACTACATCAATTCCATTATATATGTGCCTCAAATTATAAGATTAAAGATGAATATATCCAATAAAAAGACAATATTCCATTGAATAATCAGTTCATACATTGCACAATTCAGACCTGATATTATCAAGTCTTAAGAGGAAAAACAGATCACTCTTCACAACCCTCCTATGATGGATAATAAACACTATATTAGCAGAAGTATTTTTCAGGTAGGAAAAGAAAAAATAGTACATGACAACAACCTTATAATGCAAAATGATAGCTTTGAATATCCCAAATTCTAGGTCCAAATCTGCAAATATATCTTCAACATTCAACCCAATGGCCTAGAACATTTCTCCACAATGGAAGAAACGCATTTCAAATGAGGATCTTCTATTCTTTTGTAGGTTTTCATCCAACTACAAACAAAACAAAAATTTATAAAAATGAGGCCAAAACCTTAGGATGTTATCCTTTAAGAGTTCAAATGTGATTGACATATTCACCAACATGCCACTTGTCCTCTCCTAACATGAGCACCCTTTCTTAGATGACTTGCAAGGCTTCTTGGAGTGGTGTGACCTAGAGATGTGTGCACAAAGGGCCTCAAATGTGGAGTGATCCTCTTCTTAAATGATGCCACATGTGAGCAAAGGGCCATTTCATTCTTAAACCAAATCAAAATCTTACTAAAAACAACTCCAAAGAAGGTGTGCCCTAGAGAAGGGTGCAAACCGTGGTATTTTGATATAGAACTCCATCGTAAAGTATCCCCCACACAACCATGTTCTTGGGATAATATATAAGTATCAAGGATCAACTCTTCCACGTTTGAAGTGATGGACCAACTCCTCCAAAATAAAAATAAATTCTATAAGAGAGGGGAGCAGCCTTGGTGAGTGTGCAAGTGATGGGCTAGGGTTTATTTGGAATCCCTTGGATCTAGGTAGTTGCAATTAACCTTGAGATAATTATAATTAGCAAATAGATAAATCCTTTATGTCTATCATATATCCAAACACAACACCAAACACTTATGACAGTCTTGTCAAACAAATGTAACATCCCTCATTTCATTATGCAATTACTATTTAGTTGTAAGATTGTCCATTCATGTCAATAAAGGAAACAGAACAACACGTGTTTGCATATGAGGTCCAAAATGTACTATAGCAAGTGCCCTAGGAAGTGTGCATCTGAAATATGCTATTTATCACTGATTTTAACCTCAACCAACTGTTTGTTTGCTATGTGTGCAGGTGGAGGCTTAGGGTAGTGTTTAGAGACAGTCTGCAAAATTAATTTGCAAACTGTATATTGCTAGAATAAGGTTATTACAATCTGGAACCAAATAGTGTTGAGGGCCAATGTGAGCAAGAGAGGTTTTTTTAAGTCCATAGAAAGGGTGTTGAGGGTAAGAAAAGGAAGCCCTTGGACTATTGGTGGAAGGTCTATTTTAGGGATTAGGGCATATTTTAAGGTTTTTACAATTTTTGGGGGCTTCTATACCTGGTTTGTGACCTATTTGTAGCTGGGAGATGAATGTGTATGATCCTCTTATGCTAGGTTGTCACTATATATACCGTCTAGAAGCTGGGCATTACTGTGTAAGCCCTCTAAGGGCTAGGTCATGACTATATAATCCATCTAGGACTGGTCATGGATTGTGATGACATGCCCAAACTAGTCGTATACTGTGGTGACCCTCCCAAGCTGGGCCATGGACTGGTGTGACCTTTCATTCCAATTCAATTCATAATTCCCATTTCCTTTGTTGTTTTGAGAGTCATTTATCTGTTTAGGAACACAGAGGGGGTTGGGGAAGAGAGTCATTTTTCATTTTTCTACCTCTCAAATAATTGGTAAGACCCATTAAAACATGACGAAAATGCTCAAATGATCAAACAAAAAGGACCATAGGAGAATTGTATTCTTAGTCCACTTCTCCCATCCATATTGTTTGCTAATTATCCCATTCGCATTGTCCATTAGAGTTTTTCAATCTAGAACACATTATTAATGTGTTCTATATTGATTCTATTCAAAAGATTGAAAAAAATAGCACTAAGACAAACAAACAAAAAATATTTATAATAAACAATACTAATGCAGTTAACCTTGATTCAATTCAAAACAAGAAAAAAAATAACTTTAAAACCAAGCAAAAAAATATATATAACAAATAGTGGTCAAGATATTCTCAAATTTTATTAACTTTAATTTAAATATAAAAGCATGTTCCAACTCTAAGTTAAGACTAAAAAAACTTATCACATTATGTAACTAACTAAAGTTAAAGTAGACCATTCCACCTCAAATTATATCAACTTTGATGTAAATGTAGACCATTCCTATACTATGTTGATCATCTGATCACTAAGTTATGGTACATCCCTAAGTTTGTCGAGCTCCTATAAAATATGTTATGGTTGATCGTTTGATGACAATGTTATAATTTATAACTACTAGATTTCATGCTCTATACTAAAATAAACGAGGTTGCACATCCCTTACTTAACTAATGAATGAAAATTTAAATTAGACACCTGATGCATTCCTTTACATGCAACCTCTGTAACACATGCACTTGCAAATTGTCTAATACATACACATGCAAAATGACTAATGCATGCGCATACAAATTGTTGAGGATAACATTATCCCTTCATATCTATGGATGACATATCACATATGGATGCATGCATGCATGCATGTTTCCTCACAACAATAATCATACAAATAGTGATGCACCCTCATCTACAAACCATCCTGCTTAATGGAAGTCATTGTTGTAATCTATCATTGTTCAGTGGATATCAAACCCTTGGTCAAGCCCATGCACATGGCATATATAGTTTCTTTTTTTAAAAGAACATCCTATGGCTATCAATTACAACAGTCAACTGCACTTAAGACTAGATCTAGGTTCACATATGAATATCAATATTGAAATAACTATTTTGATTCCAAACAGAGAAGGGAAGGGATCAAGGTAGATTCCCCCAAATCCCATGATGACAACCCCAAGTTCAAAATTATCAGGGTTATATTCCTTCCATTACCACATATTATTGTTTAGGCTAAAAAACGAGTCTGCACAAATATGTAATAGAAGGATTCATACCACATGCTAAGTATGAATTTCCATTCAAACCTATCATAATCCTTTTCAAAAGAAATTTTCCGAAAAAAGAGCATTTAATGACTATCGCTTGAGACAATTGAGCCAATTTTCTCTTTTCTAATTATCAAGGCAACTAACCACTTAATCCTCTTGTCCAATTTGCTAGGATTGTGTTGGAGACATTGAGAAAAGTCCATGGGGTCCAAGTGGAAAATATCAACAAAGTAATAGCTTGTGTACAAGGTTCCACTCTTCTTAAGGTATACCCCACTCAACTAGCATGTAGTACAAAAGTCATCCATAAGTGTGAACCACATCCAATGAGCTAGAGCACCCCAATAGAAAACCCTCCAGAGTCCAAATACCATCATTAACATGCATAAGACTAGTGCTTCATAAAAAATGATAATCCATGTCATCAAGGTGCCAAATCAAACCAAAAATGCTAGGGCACTCCATGAGAAGATGATCAATGTGTCATGAGAAAATGACATATGAGTGAAGTTCACCATCATCTCCTAGTGTTCTAGCTTGGAGGCATCAAAATCACATAACCACATAAATAACCATACTGTCAAACATTGGATAGGAAATACTCCATCAAGGATCAATTATTAACTATTTAAAACCTAGGGAAACCCTAAGTTGATTGGTTCCAACTCCATGAAAGCACAAAGTGTTAGATGAATTCTAAGGAAAGATACTCAAGCATTCCAATATTACCAAAAATAGAGCATATCAAGATCAATACACCAATATATCATGAGGATCCATCAACCAATCACCAACTAGGGCATCATCACAACTTTGCATTGCAACATTATCTTCTAAAATTAACCAATGTGTGACATGATTCAATGCATTCTTTCCAACTATATTGGCATTTGAAATACTTTTTTAGCATTTAGTTGCACATAAAAATTTCTTCTTGTTTCCTGATATTGAAAATAATATATAGTCAATGTAATGATCTCCTGATTTTATATTCTTATACAAGTTTTGGTTATAAAGATGGTTTATGAGGTGATAATCTTGGGAGGCTAGGATGGAGGAAGAGGAATTTGTGGATTACTCAAAGTAGGCGGAGGAAGTTTTCCTGAAACCAATTTTTGGATGTATGGATGAAGTACTAAAATATTGGAAATTCTCAAGGGTATCACATAACAACATCTAAGAGGATAGTGACTCAAAGAAGCTAACCTATTCTAAATCCTTGGAACCTCCCCAAATCCCTAACCCTAAGGTTGACCCTAGCACTGTGGAGGTCTATGTTGTAAATTTTTTGTTTCCCAATTATGCCAATAACTTTTATTTTTCTGTGCTTGGGCCACCACCTGTTATTCTAGGTTTCCAATTATTTATCCCTAGGTTTTTGTTTTCTAAATTTTGCTTCACAATCTTCATTGATTTATGGATCAATTTGTGTTGTATTTCCTTGTGTTGTCCCAATTTTTATGTTTTATTTATATGCCATGCAACACAAAAACTCTCCAAACCCCTGTCTAATACTTTAAAAATCGAAAACCAAATACATATCAAAATAAAAGCTATTTGAATTGTTATCTAGGTGGTAAATTTCGAGGCCATTTTCAGGACATGAGCATTCAAAGGTGATTTTGTGCTCAATGTAGATGATCATTCAATACGGGATGCCTACTTACTATGCCGGTCTGTCAGCCTTCTTTGCATTTCTTGGTCAGTCATCATGATGCAGTCTACATTTGAAATTACATGAAGGATGATAAAGACTTGGCTCGACATGACTCAAGACACTAATTTTAGGTGATAAAGACTACAATTTTACTTTCTTCTACAGGGCTTGAAAAATGTCTCGATTGGGTATCGACTATGGCTAGAAAGTAACG
>LPNX011004714.1:1408318-1438234 GCA_001517045.1 Pseudotsuga menziesii | reverse complement strand
AGTTTAGTAATTGCATAATAATCAATGTTGATTTATGAATAGTAGGTTGGATGTTAGATGTGATAATCATAATATAGGATCTCTATACAAGTTTTCATCATGATGCGTCACTTTAGATAAGACGTTCCCCTCAGTAAGGATTGAATATACTATCACATAGACTACAAAATACTCCTTCTGTTGAATACTAACATAGATAGACCTTGGTATAAAACTGAGCCAACAAAAGAAAAAAAAATTCTCCTTCCTTAAAAGAGATTTTCCACCCACTCTTTTCATTATTTTCTACTAGACAATGCTTGAAAAATTAATAAAAAATAAACTTTTTTTTTATTGTACACTTTTACTAATAAGGAAAGGTTTCCATCCTACTTTTTCATGATATTTTCTTTTCAACTAAACAATACTTTCAAATTTAATTTTAATTCAATTAAACAAACAAAATTAAACTTCCTTTTATTGCTCACTTTTACTAACAAGAAAATGTTTCCATCCTATTTTTTTAATTAAGTCGCCATATTTAATATCATCTTTTATTTCTAATAAATATATTCATGATATATTTCATAAATGAAAGTGAACCAACAAATTGACTATTACCCAAAAGTTTCCATGTTAAATAAATTTATATTAATTAGTAAATTTATATTTATAAAAATGTTATATATTATATAATAAATTTTAAATAAAATATATAATAAAAAATTTAATAATATATATATAAATATGCATAGTTCAATATTTTATGTAAAATAATGCTTATTCTTTTGATTATAGGATTTTTTTTGAATTTTAATTTTAATTTATGAGTCATTTTAAAAAATGCAAAAGAGAAAATCAAGAAATTGTATCATTTCAATAATTATGGATAGATTAAAGCCAACCAAGGTCAAGGAAATAATTTAGCAAATCATAAATCTATAAATTTTACTTGATACAAAGTGTTACCTAACATATGATGGATATCATTTTGATAATTATAAATAGTATTGCTCACTCTATTATATATGAGGCTCTGTTTCTAATAAAAATATTAAAACATTATGAAACAAGTTAAGATGATGTTGATGATCATGATGATGAAGACAATAATGATGAACATGATGATGATTATGATAATGATGATGATGATGATGATGAAGACAATGGTGATGAGCATGATGATGATGCTAATAATGATGACGATGATGATGATGAAGATGATGATGATCAACATGATGATGATGATGATGAAGACGATGATGATCAACATGATGATGAATACGTTGATGATGAACATGATGATGATGATGATGAATACTATATGTTTATATAGTCGTCACAAATACGATGAGCTATCATCGCAATTTCGACAAGATATCATTGCATATCCAATGACATATCGTCGTAGAACTAATAACAACAAACGTCGAATAACCTACGAAAAGGGAAGTAAAAACTTCGATGACTATGCGAGATGAAAAAAAATAGGAAGGTACAATACTTTTCATCATTGCAATCCGACAAAAACTTACTTTACGTTTGATGTCATCAGATTCTGACGTCGAATTTGGGCTCAAATCCTGTTGTGATGAGAGATTCCATGCCTTGAAGAAAGACCTTACTCAGTCGAAAGCTTACTTGATTTATTCTGGAGCATCCAACCACATGGTTTCCTCCAAGGAATCCTTCTCCACTCTCACTCTATCAGGAGGACCTATCATTCACATGGGAGATGACTGCCAAATCCCAACTGTCAAGAGAGGTTCAGTTAAAATCCAACATGGTGAGATAAAAAATGTTCTCTATGTGCCCTCTCTTGCAACAAATTTGTTTTATCTTTATCAGATGACCTGTACAGGCTCTCCCAAGAGAGTTACATTCGACTCTGACTCAATTGAAATCATAGAAAAGGCTACTGGAAAGCTCATAGAGAAAGGTATTTCCAATCATGCCACTAAGGCTTATGAGTTCTCACATTCTTTTCCTATTTCACCTCCTACATCTCTATTAACTCATGCTAACAACACTAGAAAAATATGGCATAAAATATTTGGGCATCTCAATTTCAAATATCTCCAGCAAATCCACAATGATAAAATGGTTGAACGCTTGCCTCTCATCCAAAATTTCGATGAAGTATGTCCCGGTTGCTTGGTAGGTAAGCATCCAGAGAATAGGTATGAATTTGGGAAGCAACATAGAGCTGCCTCTATACTTGATTTGATTCACAGTGATGTGTCAGGACCAATGCCTACAACATCAATTAATGGTTCAAGATATTTCCTTAATTTTATTGATGGTTGTTCTAGGTTCTGCTGGATACATTTCATGAAACATAAATCAAAATTATTTGGAATTTTTAAAGTTTTCAAAGCTATGATTGAGAATAGTTTCAGGAAAAAGATCAAGTCCATGAGATCATATAATGGAGGTTAGTACATTAAAAGAGTCTTCCAGCAGTATTGTGAATCATAGGGGATTCAGAATGAACACTTAGTTCCATACACACCATAGCATAATGGTGTGGCTGAGAGAAAAAATAGATCATTAAAGGAGATGGCAACCTATCTTCTCCAATCCAAAAATATTCCTCCTTCTCTTTAGGAAGAAGCTATAAACTGTGCCTCATACATACAGAATAGAGTTCCTCATAAATCAGTGGTTGGGGCCACTCCATTCGAATCACTGCATGGGCATAAGCCCAATGTCTCTCACTTGAGATGTTTTGGTTCCAAAGTTTGGGCCAGAATACCCATTGATAAGAGAAATTCCTTCCAAGCCCAGAGTAGCGAATGCATACTACCGGTATATGTAGAGGATCCAAAAGAATACAAGTTGATGGATGTTGCAACTAGGGCATGCTTTATTGAGCGCAATGTTCAGTTTGAATAAGTTCGGTTGTTTGATAGACCACCATCTGAAGCACAAGAAAGTATAACCACTCTTCCACTACCTTTTTATGATGATGATTTGTTACATGTTTCAGATTCATATGAGGAGGAACAAGATCAGCATGATCTTGGTATTGAGGTTGAACCTCATGAGATTCTAGATCTTGATCCAACATCCATTCCAAACCAAAGGCCTAATCCTAGCTAGGCCCAAACTCTCATTGTTGTAGCTAGGGATGGTGCCAGGAATTCAGAAGATAGAAGGAGAACAAGGTTCAAGTATCAAAATGAGCATGTTTCTCTCACTCTCACATCTTCGCTCCCTACAAAGTGGTGAAACAAGATTCCAAGAAAGTGCTACCTAATGATAGAAAATGCTCACTCAATTGGCCCATTGAAGAAGAAAATTGATCATTCCTTTCCTCTTCCAGCAAGGAGAAACACATACTACATCCACCAGTTCAGAAGGAAATTGAGAGGTTCACATGCACAACTTTAGGATGTTGTTGCACAGAAGAAGCATGTTGTTGCATAGTGTTGCAAATTGCAGCAGAGTTTTTGCAATTTATTTCCCAAAGAGGAAGTTTTTTTCTCCTAAGAATAACTTGTATTTCCTGTTCCTGCTTATTTTGAGGGGGGTTGGGGGGTGGTCCCATGAGGTTTTTCCCTATTTCCTTGATTTATTAAGAAACATTTTTTAATTCTTTTAGATTGTAATTGGGTGACTTTTGGCCTTGTTTCCAGGGCCCACAGTTGTCCAAGTTAGTATTAGGGGGGGGGGGTGGTTAGGATTTATAATACTCCCGTGTCCATACATGTCTATTAGATTATATTTTCCTAACTTAGGAGTCATTAATTAATATTGGGTCCATTTGCACCATTGGGTCCACTCGAGATAATGGGGCCACTAGTACCAGTCACCAGAGTGCGGGGAAAACATATAGAGGTTAACTGAAACTGGTTTCACCTTCATGCATCAGTTTATTTTCCTCTAAGACCAATCCCTTCAATTTAGGAGCCACTGGGAGTTCCACCACCAACCTCCTTCAGTTGTTGGTAGTTGGTAACTAGTCAAGCTAAGTTAATATTCAGTTACATTCAGTTAGATGTCCTCTAGTTTAGTTAGCGCCAGTATTGCATGGTTGCATGTGGGTAGGTGGCTATTCTCACTTACTTCTCACCTACCACATCAGTTTAAATGCTTTAACTGATTATAACTTATTGAGATTCTGAATTAGACAACTAGAGTTAGACTAGTGAGCTCCGATAGTGATTTAGGCACTTCTAGTTAGCCATGTAGCCAGATTGAGTTGGTAGATTCAAATCATATCCACATGATTCGAATTCTCCTTTATGTAACACTGTTGTATACTACTGGGATTAATGAATTTTATACTGTAATTATATTGAGCAATTCTTATCCATTGTCTGTGAAATTTTTCTTGTTCAGTGTGTATTATTCATTCCATTACACTACTTAATAATACAACAATTCAATTGCACTCATTTCTTGAAGATCAGTGGCACAATAATTTAACAAGTTGTACTTAGTAGAATAAATCATCTTCTGCTAACTTTCTTGGCATAGTCATATTTTCAAGATGGAGATGTTCATCCATCGTTCTCCATATATCAACTCTATTTTCTTAGACTCATATACATCACTTTGAATTAAGGGGGATTGTTAGAACCTAATTCGTTAGGGATGTTAATATTTTATAATTTGTATGCCAAAACAAGAGGACTGCTAAAATAATAACAAGCATAGTAGAACAAAAGAGAACACAAAAATTTATCTTGGGAAACCCTCGGGGAGAAGAAAACAAATCAAAACTTCCTCGATATAGAATTCAACCAAGTACAATGTAAGACCCAAGAAATAAGACTAGAATGCTTCCTTCTCCTTAAATGGATTGTTTCTCCTCTCTATAGTGAACTTGCTTGAGTTATCACTATGTCCAGATGAGGGAGGCACCTCTACTAGTTATACTAATCATCCGAGAGGCCTAATAACCCAACATGGACGACTTCTCCTTGCTGACAGGGCCAACTTTCCTTGGGAGACTCAAAAATACATTTTAATAATACTTTTGTGGGAACTACTGACTCGACTTACAACAAATTTTTTGCCTCAAGACTTTACATGACCAAATACAACAATAACATCCCTAATCGAAGGAACAACATCTCCGGAAGGGATAATAATAATAATAATAATCCAAAATAGAATATCTTCTGCAATTATATTTCTTTAACACTCCCTCTTAACAAGGAAGGTATTCTACAACACCAATACATATGTACAACTGACTGCTGAGTCTATATGTCATAGGAAGTTTTGAACAAATATATCATCATCATCCATGGAACATCATCATCATGGATATCATCATCTTGAGCATCATCATCTCTGGAATAATCATCTAGAGCTTCATCATCTCTGGCATCATCATCTCGAGCATCATCATATATGGAATAATCATCTCTAACATCATCATCTCTATCAAGCAACATCTCTGGCATCATCATATCGAGCATCATCATCTCTAGAATCATCATCTGTAGCATTATCGTCTCGAGCGAGCAACATCTATGGCATCATCGTCTCGAGCAAGCATCATCTAGAGAATCACCTGCAATGTCATCAACATACAAATATTGAGCTAAATCACCCACAACATCCGAAGAGAGTATTATCATCTGCAAGACCATCCTCAACCTAGAAGTGCTAGGACCACTCTCATCAAGAAAGTATTCTTGTCTACAGGAACATTTTCTACATGTGACTAGGATACCCTTGTATGAAAATGAATGCAAAACCACTCTCCGCATGAGAGTACTATCATCTACAGGACCATACTCAACCTATAAGTGTTAGGACCACTCTCAACAAGAGAGTTTTCTTGTCTGCAGGACCATCCTCAGCATGTTACTGCTAGGATACACTCATTCACAAATGAATGAAATACCACTCTCCACATGAGATTACTATCATATACATGACAATTCTCATCCTGTAAGTGTTAGGACCACTCTCAACAAGAGATTTTTCTTTTTCACAAGACCATCCTCACTATGTGACCATTGTGATATACTAGTCTACAAATGAATGCAGGACCACTGTCCACATGAGAGTACTATCGTCTGCAGGGCCATCCTCATCTTGTAAGTGCTAGGACCACTCTCAACAAGAGAGTGTTCTTGTCTGTGGGACCATCCTCATCATGTGACTACTAGGATACACGCATTCACAAATTAATGCATGACCACTCTTCACATGAGAGTACTATCATCTGCAGGACCATCCTCATCCTGTAATTGCTAGGACAACTCTCAACAAGAGAGTATTCTTTTTCACAGGACCATCCTTAGCATGTGACTTCTAGGATACACTCATTTGAAAATGAATGCAGGACCACTCTCCACATGAGAGTACTATCATCCATTGAACCATACTCAGCCTGTAAGTGCTAGGACCACTCTCAACAAGAGAGTGTTCTTGTCTGTGGGACCATCCTTGACATGTTATTTTTAGTATACTATCATCTGCAACTGAATGTCGGACCTCATTAACATCTATAGGAATAATGATAAACTTGACTACCCTTCTTTGTACTGAGATGCCACTTCCATCCCATTATCAATAATGATCTCATCATCACTCCCTCTTTTCAGGGAGGTCCTTTCGGACTACACCAAGCTTGTCTCGACAGTATTCAAACCTTACATGAGACAGAGGCTTACTCAACACATCAGAAATGTGTTCCTCCGTAGGAACATAATGTAGCTTCATAGCTCCTCTATGCACCATATCTCGGATGTAGTGATAATTTATATCTATGTGATTTGACTTATCATGAAACATAGTGTTCATTGTCATCTTGATGCACCTCTGGTTGTCACAATAAATATCAATTGCATCCATATCGACATCAAACAATCCTACCAATAACTTGTGAATCCATACTGCTTCGCTACAGGATAAACACGTTGCAATGCACTCAACCTAGGCTATACTGAGGGAAACACTGGTATGGTTTCTGCTAAGCCATGAGATCACACCTGATCCCAAACTGAAACAACATCCTGAAGTGTTTTTTTTTCTTCATCACTTCCTGCCTAATATGAATCAACATAACCATACAATATAAACTCATTGTTGGCTGCATATCTGAGGCCACAATCCAATTTACCCTTTAGGTACCTCATCACATGTTTTGTTGCAACTAGGTGAACATGTAGAGGCTCCACCATATACTGACTCAAGGTGCTCATGGAAAAACATATATATGGCTTGTATTTGTCAAATACACTAGTGAGCCAATAATCTTTCTATATAAGGTGACATCTACTTTGTATGAAGAGTCATCATTTAGGAGCTTCAAGTTTGTCACCATCAGAGTGTTCATTTCCTTGCAACCCAACATCCCAAATATTTTTAGGACCTAAACTGTATATTTTCCTTGATTTAGGAAAATCTCATTTGGGAACTACAATACATCAAGACCTAGGAAGTAATGCATCATGCCAAGGTCTTTCATCTCAAATTATTTCGCAAGATTATTCTTACATTCATTGATGAAATTCTCCTCTCCTATCGAAAATAGATCACATACATATAACAATAATATCATGATCCCATCATCTACAACCTTATAGTAAAGGTTAGAATATGATTTACTTTTGGTAAATCCCAATCTCATCATGAATCCATCAATTATTCCATAACATGCTCTGGGTGCTTTCTTCAACCCATATAGAGATTTCTTCATTCTGCATACATGTGTCTTTTTGTCGTGTGTCTCAAAACCTGGCGATTGTTCAATATATACCTCTTCTTTTATGACACCATTTAGAAAGGTTTTCTTTACATCCATTTGATGTAGCTTCCATTTCATCTTGGATTCCAAGGCAAGGATAGTTGTGATAGAAGTATATCTTGTTATTGGTGAAAAGGTTTCTTTATAATCAATTCCTTCCTTATGTGAAAATCCTTGTGCAACAAATATTGCTTTGAACTTTTTAATACTGCCATATGCTGAATGCTTTGTATTGAAAATCCATTTTGAAGAAACTATTGACTTGTCCTTTGGTCTTGGAACCACATCCCAAACATTATTATTTATTATAGATTGGTATTCTTCGATCATGGAATCCATCCATTCCTTCTTTTGTGAGGCTTCTTCAAAACATGTTGGTTATTCATCAACAAGGTTACACATTAATGCCACATAGTTGGAGAAGATTATTGGTATCTTGCTTTCTTCTGGTGATCCATATCTTCCTTCTTATCGTATTATATCACGATCCCAAGATGGCCTTATCTTTGTTGAGATCATCTCATGGGATGTCTCCATATTTCCTTGGGATTGTTCCATGTCATGATCTTTTGGTATAAGTATTCTTCGACATCTCTAACTGGTGGTTTGCTAGCTTCTGTAGTTCTAGGATCCTCCTTCTCTTCTTCATGATATTCATCTACATGGTTCTTTCTGTATTTGGTGAAAGATGAATCCTCATCAAATGTGACATCTATGTTGATCTCAATCTAACGGAAACATGGAATGTAGATTCTATAAGCTTTTGACTAGTCACTGTATCCAACAAATATTCCCTTCTTTCTTGAAGGGTCCAAATTTTACCTTTTCTCCTTGGGAATATTTAAGTACATAGGGAAACCAAATATCTTCAAGTGACTGGCCAGTATTTTCACCGGTAAACATCTCTTCTAGATTTTTTTTCCCAAGGGAAATGTTGGAAATTTCGTTCTGTACATAGACTACAGTCCTCATTGCTTCGGCCCATATGTGCATAGGTAGATCTTGATCATGGATCATTGCTTTGACTGCTTCCATGATAGATCTATTATTTATTTCTTCCATTCCATTCCATTATGTTGAGGATTATAGGGTGTGGTAAGCTCCCTCTTAATCCTAGATTCTCTACAAAAGTCCTTGAAGAGTCATTTGAAGTGAATTTTCCTCCATTATATGATCTCAAGGTCTTGATATTCTTTTTAGATAGATTCTCCACAAGAGCCTTAAATTCCTTGAACTTTTCAAATAATTAATCTTTTACCTTCAAAAAGTATATCTGAGTTTAAAAAGAGTAGTCATCAATAAAAGAGACATAATAGATATACCTGATTAAGGAAGTATCTGGAATTGATCCACACACATATGAGTGGACAATATCCAAGATCCCCTTTGCTTTACTGTTACTTCTTGGGAATGGGCTCTTGGTGTTATTTCCTTGATAACATCCTTTTCATACTCCTTCATGATTGATATGGATCTCTGTTATACTTGTCACTACCTTTCTCACAATTGGAAATGATTTGTAGTTCACATGAGAAAGTGTTTTATGCCAAATTTCACATGGACTAATGGTACTTTCTATAATAGTTGAATCTATGTTCCCCTTCAATTTACATAGTCCTCCTTCTTCAACACCAATTACATTAGCATCATCTATTGTCTTTCCTTTTAGCCTAACCACATAATAACTTCACCATATACAAAGGAAACTCTAAAACTTTCTTATCTAGAGATGAAATAGAAAGAATATTCTTCTTCAAACCTAGAACATATAAGACTTCTTTCATCTTCATGGGATTTATGAAATTTAGCTTGTAATATTCTTCTCCCATTTTATTGATGGGATATTGATAATCATCTCCAATTTGTACCTTGTGCAAATAGTCATTTTGGGTAAGAGATGAGAGAGTTTCTTTGTTCCCTATCATATGTTTGGAAGCACCACTATATGTAAGCCAAGTGTCACTTCCATGAGAGATTGATCCCGTAAGAGCTTAAATTAGGACATACTCTTCACTAGAGTCTTCATTTTGTCTAAACCTCTCTTCATCTAATTCATTTTCTTCAACTGGATGGGCATGGTACTTTCAATTCTTCTTATTGAACTAATATTTCCTATGACTACAATCTCTACCAATGTGTCCCATTTATGACATGCATAACATTCAAAGGATGAGTAATCCTTTCTAGGTCTCTTACCTCTTTTGATGTCTTGTGGTCTTCTGGGAGGTAATCCTCCATTATTCCTTGTGTTTCTTCCATTCTTTGCGTAAGCCTCTAGAGCTTGAACTTCATTGTCATTCAACTTCTATTCTCTATTTGTTATCCTCTATTCTTCTTGTACATGTTCTTCCCATAGTTTGTTGAACCTGGTTTGATTTCTTCTAGCACATATTCCTCTAATGAAGGAATCTCGTTCTCTTGGAAGACCATTTAAGGTGGTCATCACAACTTCCACTTCCTCCACCATGTCAACAATGTATTCTAGCTTATATTTGATCTAATATACTCTTGAGAAGTAAGATTGCATAGTTTTTGTCTTTTTTTTTATCTTCACGCCCTTGAGTTGGTTTCTCATGGTCATTCTTCTATTGATGTTCTGTTGATGCCTGGAATATTTCCCAGGTACCGACGGTAGGGATTCTCCTCGATGATCGATCCCAACTATACTGTCCACCATTTGGTATGGGAATCCATCTGATTAACTGTCCGGATACAGTATATTAAGTTGTTTTAAATCTCTACCGATTACGGCTCGGTCCATCGTTTATGTAATTTTATTTATAAAGATGAGATGCAAGTGCCTAAATACATATAATTGATGAGCAGAAACCTCAAAGGTGATGCGCAAGTTATTACCTCTCGTCTTACCGTTCCATCCTTCTCACCTATTATTCTAAATCTATGACTAAGCTAATTTATCATATCCCCGCGGGGAGCAAATTTAGAGTTCAGAGTAATATACTGCAAAATGTTCATACAAGTCTAACAAATAGTTGTTCCAACACAATATTCACATTTATAGCAGAAAGGATACTAGAGATAGCTCTTATATAATGAAATCATTTATTACTCATTCATTACACATACAAAAAATCCATTCATAACCAAAGAATTAGTTCCAAGAAGTGAGAACAATCTCATTGTATAATGTATAGAAGCAACAAGAAATAATTCCACAGGATGCATTCCAAGCAGATTTTTGTGCAGGCCTTTGTTCCAGCCAATTGATCTATATTATTAGCAAATAATTAGTTATTTTACACAATATTATAGTCTCCCTTATGCCAGTCAAAAGTCCCTTTGCACCCTTATTTATTATAATATGACTTCGTCACTTTGTGGCCTTTGGTCTACCCTAAACCTAGAAATTCCCAGAATTTGTCCTTAGTGCTTTACATGGGAAAATACAAATGGTTTCATAAGAAATGAAATCTATATGGGCCCTGCCCTGCTGGAAACACATAGACCGACTATTATCTTCCTCTACGATTGTGTCGTATTTTATCAGCTTAAGCACCAGTAAGTTGTTGCGTCTCCACGTGTGCCACTTCTTAGTCACAAATCCATTTCCCCTGTGTCAACTTCACACTCTCCTTAATGAGCCAATCAATTTGGTGAAAGATAATACATGTAATGAGTGAAAACATCACGAGAGATAAATCTGATTTGGAAACAATATTTAAACAATATTCTATAAAAATTCTACTTCTCCATACTAAAGCAAAAATAATTCCCCATTAATATTGAAACTAATCACTTTATCATCTGTTTCATTATGCATTCTCAATTTCAAGTTTATCAGTAGGTGTTAATTCTTACACAGAGGGTGAAGAGTACCCCATTAGGCAAAAGCAGTAACAATTAACTTAAGCTCGATAAGTTTTCTCAATTCCCTATTAGTCCATGGTCAAGTTTAGTAGAGATTGGACGGCTCAGAACATCTCAAGAAGATGGATTGATAGTAGGGAAAGATTCGTGAAGTGAAAATGAATGAAAGATAAGAAATTCGCACGGTTAAGTGAAGTTCCACTAGAGATAGTAAATCAATGGATGAGATCAAATCCGAAAAATATATGATGTTCGGAAAACAATCCCACAAGAGAAAGGTGCAAGGAATATAATGGATCCGCAAAGATAAGATGAGATCTGCATATGATATCAGATCAACGGTCAAGAATAAATCCACAAAAAATCAACGAATCAAAAGAGTTGTTGAAAAGGAATTGCGGGAAGGAAATTTCAGAAGTTCAACTCAGGGAAAAGTTGGTTCCACAACCCACAATATGAAATTTGCAAAAATTAACGCTCGAGAAAGGATCTGCAATAAATCAACGGTTCATAAGAAATGTGAAAAATAAATCACAGAAGTTCAACTTCGGAAAACATTGGATCCGCAATCCGCAATCTGCAAAATATCGTACGCTCCAAAAGAATCCCACATTTGATCTCAGATCGATGGTTAGGGATGAATTCATAAAAAATCAATGGCTCTGAGAATTGCGGAACAAGAATTATGGAAGGGAAATTGCGGAAAAGGAATTGCGGGGAGGAAATTACGAAAATCAAAAGTGAAAATTGGGGATTTCCGCAATCTGCAATTGCGAAAACAAATTTGCGGATGAAAAATTGCGGAAGCCAAAAATGAAACATGGGGATTTCTACAATCCGCAATCCACAATTGCGGAAACAAAGTTGCAAATACTCTATTGCGGAAAGGAGCTTGCAAAAAGGTTGGAGATGTGGAAAGACTGAGGTTGCGTAAAGCAAAGAATTGTGGAAATCATCTTTTGCTCAAGCTTTTGAAAAAAAATAAGTGTGCAGGGAGGGATTATCTGCGTTGGGAAACTAGTTTAAGTGTGCCTTCAAATAAAAATAGAAGGAGGGGCCCTAAAAAATCAAAATTTATTTGGGAAAGCAGTTGCAACAACAACATGTTCTTCCATTCAAATAGACTTGTCAATGCATCTAAAATTTTCTTTGGAGTGTTCTTTGAAGATACTTGGGGGATCAAATGATCCTTGATAGAATTAGTTATTATCCTCTTGGATTTTCTCATATCCTTCTTGTTCTTGGCGTTTTCTTCATCTCCCTCTGGTTCCTTGAGCTCATTTTTTATGTAGCCTTCTACGTCATGTTCTTCAAGGATGAGCACAACTCTGTACTTCCATGCTTTGAAGTTCTATACTCCCTCGAGATTTTCATCAATCTTGGTATTGTTTGTAATATATAATGAATGAGAACCTCAAATGGAAATATAGGAGATAGAACTTACCAATTTGAGGAATGCTTCTGGAATTTGCTTAAGGATGACCTAGGGTTTGACTAGAAAACCCTAATTTTCCAAATATGGTCACTTGCAAAACTGGTTTGAGGAAAAGATGTTCCTCCTCAAGGCGAGCTAGATTGTATCTTATTTTTCTAGAATCTATGGATGGAACCTTGAAAAATATGATGCCCTGGTTTCTCCTGGCAATAGTGGTAGGTCAAAAAATGAAAATCCACATAATTGAAAACTGCTTCGACAAAAATATCCGCCCTCCAAGGGAGAGTTGAATGGTCCTTCTTTTTCGAATGATCTATGGATGGAGGTGTCCAAAATAGTGAGCCCTAGATTGCTGAATTGCAGAAAATATGTTGCACAAAGTCTTCTTTTAAGATGGCTCTAATACCATGTTAAGATTTTTAAATTTGTTATGCCAAAACAAGAGGACCAATTAAAGAATAACAAGCACAAAAGAACAAAAGAGAACACAAATATAGTATCTTGGGAAACCCTCATGGGAAATAAAACCTTGCAAAAGTTCCTCGATATAGACTTCAACCAAGTACAGTGTAAGACCCAAGAAATAGGATTAGACTGCTTCCTTATCCTCGGATGCATTGTTTCTCCTCTTTGTAGAGAACTTTCTTGAGTGCTCACTATGTCCAAATGAGGGAAGCACCTCTCCTATTTATACTAATTAGCTGAGAGGCCTAATAACCCAATAGGATTGACTTCTCCTTGCTATTGGTTACAACTTTCCCTGGGAAGCTCAAAAATACTTTTTTAGGTACTATTGACCCGACTTACATTGAAGGTGTTACCTCAAGAATTTACATGACCAAATACAACAATAACATCCCTAATAAGAGGAATAACATCTCCGGAAGGGATAATAATAATAATAATAATAATACAAAATATAATATCTTCCGTAATTATATTTCTTTAACAAGTGTTAGCTTAAGCCAAATGGTCTTTGGGACTCCAAGGGAAATCTTGGAAGTTGAAATCCAAGCGTCACCTTCTCATGTATTAATATGTACTTTTGGCAATGAAAAGAGTGTGCTTTCATGCTATCTCCATTTGTCTTTTTGTTGTATTTTGTTGTGTATTTGGATTTGTGGTATCCAATCTTCCTATCTGTCCCTAAGGGGCATCTAACACTAAGTCAATATCGCAACATTTACCTTAGCTAATAATCTAGGAATACAACATACATTCCCTTTATTGTCACCTAGATCTATGTCTAAAATTTACACTAGTCATCAATAAACTAGGGGTATCCATGCCCAGATAGGTCTTACCTCCATATGCCCATTTACATATGATTAATGTATATCTCCAAAAATAAATATTTACATGTATATCAAAGCATGTGATGCTTGAATCATATACTTGCTTCATTACCTACATATCGCATGCTTTAAATATAATAAAATAAGGTAAGCCCCATAGTGTATTGTTCTATTTATCATAGCTCATAGCTATACTCCTCCATGGCTCTCAACATTAGACCAATCTAATGGTGTGTCTAGCTAGGTCTACTCAACTTTGATTCCGAATCTAAAAAAATAAGCATAGTGGAAGGATCTTAAAAATCACATAGAAAACCTTATTGGAAATAGATAAATATCAAACAACAACAAGCATGCACATAAAGGGTTGTGAGTTTTACCCTGGAAACCCAAACCAGGAAAACCATCCTTTGTGTGGAAGAAGTATTCATTATGCTTGGTGAATCTAGTGAATCTATCCAATGCCTTTAAAGAGACTTCATCACATCTAATACCATGGGAAAATACCATGCGTTACCCAATACCATGCCAGATCATAAACAACCTATGGTAAATCTATAATTTACTGTATCAAGGATATCCTACCTACTCTATGATGAAGTCAAGATTAACCCAACATCCATCACTTAAAACTTCCAAATGAAATGGGCAGGGCTATTGGGATCATGATTAAAGAGCATTGTGTGGACATTCAACACAATCACATAAAGAAATCAACCCTTGTTGAACACTCATAAAAAAACTAGACATCATATCTACATTTAAAACTCTAGAATTATTTCCCAGAAAGAGAATCACCTGAGAAGAAAAATAAGGTAAGAATTAGAAATTAAAAAACATGAAAATACCTTAAATCGAAACAGAGGAGTTGAATTAAGTGGCAACTGGAAGCCACTTATTAATATCATTAAAAATGAGATAAATTAGACCTATCCATATAGGATGATGTGAATCTCACTATTTACATCATGTAAGGGCATCCATTATTAGTGAATAGTTGTTCTCTCACTCGTTAATTAGTACCGATCTCTTGAAGATGAGCCCAACTAGTAGCTTGAAACATTGAGCACAAAAATAAGTTAATGCATTTTTGTCCTCCCTTTTTGAATTTCATGATTTAAAAAACTCCCTATCCTCACCAAGAAACTTAATTGAGTGTTAAAAAATCCAAAGTAATAGAGGACAATGAAGTAACTCTTTTTCATAATCAATTGAATAAATAAATAATGAGAATCAAACAATTTAAATGAAAGATACGGGAGGACATTGACCAAATACAAATCAAGGAAAAAGTTATGAAATAAAACAAACACATGGTTGAATAGATACGTCATTCAAGATTTGTATTACTATACTAAGGTATATGTGTTTTTCCAAAATTGACATCTCTCTTATCAAATGAGCTAGTACTAGGTGATTCCATCAAAACACTCAACAATTTGGGAGAGAACATGTGAACAAGATAGAAATATTCTTGCATAGTTATTCATTATTGGATAAACATATGCCAAAGACATATACTACAATCCAAATTTTATCTTGGGATCCACACATTGATAGGTGTTATCTACTTTAAATGAGGGGTTAAGATATGAATAAATATGTTAAGTGAGAGAAACAAATTAGGCAAACTATTCAAGCACAACATGTTAAATGATAATTGATGTTTGAAAACTCATGTGACTTTCTTTAACATTGCTGGTTTGTGTTTAGATTATCTAGGTAAAGTTCAACCAATTCAAAATCTGTAGGAAACACACAAAGTAATATTTTGGGGCAAAGCAAAAGCAATTGTCAAATCCAAAACAAATGTGGTGCCAAAAGCAAATACAAAATATGTAGGAAACACACAATAGTAATCTTTTGGGGCAAAACAAAAGAAATTGTCAAATCCAACACAAATGTGGTGCCAAAAGCATTGATGAGGATGGAACCATGTATCGATTTTACATATCCTTAGTTTTTTTAGAGAATTTCCTTGCTTGTGGAAGAGATGAAATACGTTAGGCTTGTGTAGTTTGGAATGGTTTTTCAATTTCACTCAATGGTGATTCCATTATTCTTCATGACCTGCATGTGTGAATATAGATGATTTGAGGTTGTAACAAAGATGGAGAGGGATTGATGATGGGTTGCTTATTTGTTGTATAAAATTATACCTTCACATATTCAAGGAAAAAAAAAGAGGAGCCTATTTGGGATCTTAAATACATAAGGTTCAAGATATCAATGAATGGGAAGGTTTGGGGAAATGAATACTATTGAATACCATTTCAATGAAGAATTTACATATCCTTATAATCTTTGTATCCTTTATCAATGGCTAATGCAAGCTTTTTGCAAACAACAACTAAAAAATGAGTAATATTTTAACATCATATTCATAGAAGACCTAGTTCTACAAATGATTTACTTAATTTTCCAAGGACTAGCAAATTCAAGCAAAGAAAACATAATAAATGCAATCGTTTCCCCTATTTTGGCTTCATTTTCTACATGTTTTTTCATGTCACTCATATTTTGATTCCCATGATATATTCATTGCGATCATTTGATGGCTTTCTTAATAGACATGTGTTTTGTAAGACCATGTTGTTTATTATTATGTTTATATAATGAAGTCACATGCATGTATTTAATTAATCAATAAAATTGTTCAAAATTATTTTGTAATTAAATTGAAGGGATTAAATGGCCAAGCAAGTTCAACAAAGTGTGGTTAAGCCAAGTTTCCAAAGTTGTGATTCAATACCTTTTTCCTAAACAACATGTTGTCTCTTATTCAAGAACTTTATATATGTATATTTTTAAATATATATTCTCATGTATGCATTTCCTATGGAAACCCAACAAGAACTTCCATTCATTCCACTGATGGTATCCAAGGTAAATCGAATTCCTCAGGGCTCAAGGCTAGGTCAACATTGAGCAATTGGCTCATGAAGAAAACAAATGTATCATAAAGTCAGACTTGAAACCCAACAAGGGATGATAACAACTTTCCTCTCATCCACTTAAGATATACCCAATCGATAAGAACATTGTATAAATATCATCTCCTTTCACTTAAAAGGGAGAAGAGTTTACATAATAGAAAGGAAATGATGAGTCTCTCTCAAATTGTACATTTCTTTCTTATATGGTGTATGTACCTTTGTGGTTGTTCAAGTAAAAGGGACCCTCTTTTTTACACGCTGGTTGGACTCTTTGCAACAAAGACTACTCAATAATTTGTTCTTTATTTCTTGTTGCTTATTCCTACTTTACAAGTTCCATGAATGCTTTATGAGTTACATCTCTTGGTTGTTGGAGTAAAAGGGGCTTTTTTTAACACACAATGGTTGGGATATTTTCCATATAGATTACCCTATCATTTGTTCTTTATTTATTGTTGTTTCTTTCTACTTTATAAGTTCCAAGAAAGAATTACGAGTTTTAATAATGTTGCATAAATAGAGTATAATCTTTATATGTATTTTTTATATTAGTTTTGTTCTTCTTCTTGCCAAAAATAAAATCATTTTCTTTTTATTTCTTGTTGCTTCTTCCTACTTAATAAGTTCAATGAATAGTCCATTCATGATCTAACGGTGTACATGTGAGGTTGAAATTAAGGAGTATATGGTATTAGGGTTTGGAGAAAAATGGAGAGGGTAGATTTTTTCTGCAAAACCCTAGTTAGAGGTTGATGTTTTTTCTAAAGTAAACTTGGAGTCCGTCGATCTACCTGATTGGCTTACTACCAACCAAGAGAAAAAAAAATGGAAACTTATCTCCTTTTTTTAACTGCAGATTTTTATAACTTTTTTGGCTTAGGGTTTACCAATTTTTTTTCCCCAATATAGGCACTTTTTGGAACAATAGAGCCTTTTATCCTCTTTGTGGAACTCTTTTCAAGGATTTTTTCCAGAAAAAAAAAAAAAAAAAAAGTGTCTCTAGTTTTTTTTCTATGTGGTAGGTGGTGTGTCGGTTGTTTATTGGGGGGAACTTTTCCCATTATTTTGACAGTGATGATTTTCATTGACCATCTCCTCTAGTTAACCCTTGATGGATCTGATTGGGGATATCCCTTCTACTTCACATGTATCAACTTCACAGTATTCCTTTTCTCATGATTTGAAATCTACAGGCACTTACCAGTCATTACAAGACATAAATACTACTCATAATGGGGGGGGATTTTCATTTGTTTACTAGTAAACCAAATGTAGCATTGGACACCCTGAACCACCCAAAGGGAAATGTGGGGCGATGCCTTACAGGTGAGAAAATTAGGGCTCAGAGAAGATTGAAGACCTTTAAAGTGTAGGAGGGTTTAAAGAGATTTGTGTTGTGAGGTTATGTAAATGTGGACAAGGTCAGGGTCTTATCCAGAAGAGCTCTTGTTGTTCACATTGAACCATCTAGTGTTTCAATATTGAAGTTGATCAAGTGGTTCAATAAGAAATGGATTCCAGCTTTTGGTTATGCACCGCACATAAATATGTTGATTAATGGGTGGAACTGTTTCATATTTCCTAAAGTCAATCATATTCCAATGGTTTTAAATAATATATGGCTCATTAAGGAGGGTTCACTAGTTTTGAACAGATGGGAATCAAAATTTAATAAGAAAAAAAAATGACTCGTCGTCACCTTTGGCTTCTTATTCCCGAGTTCCCATTATATATCTAGACTCGGAATGTGTTAGAGGGTTTGGCCAATTCATTGGGAAAATTTATCTGTTTGGACAAGAAATGATTTTTTGGTACGGAGAAGAAAATGGCCTATGCTATGATGGAATTTGACATTTATTTGGGACTTCTTGTAGAATTAGAAATAAAATGGGGTGAAAAAGTTTTATTCCATAGATTAGATTACCCAAATGTTCCATTTCGATGCCATTACTTCCAAAAGACCGATCATGTTAGAGAGAGATGCTCGTATTTTCTTTCTTGGTTTCATTCGGAAGACTTGGCAGAGGACTATGATGATGAACTATCTCAACCTATGAAGGATGCCCATATTGCTACTCCTTCTGCTCACCCAATTGAGGAGTCTGGAAAGATTCAAGGTGTGAAAAAATAGGATTCCCCTACATACTATGAAGGTGTTACTAAAGATTAATTAAGTTTTTATCTTAATTTGGAAAAAGAAATAGATAGAATATTGTCTGTTAAAGGGAGTGGGGATGGGGTTAAATCATAATCCGGATCATAATTCTTCATAAAAAAACACTACTAATTATGAAACCCTAATTAATTATTGGAGGGTTAATATAGGGATACATCAAATCCTAATATTTTAGGTTCTAATTCATCTTCTAGGGACTTTAGGATTATTTATGTTAATGACACCTCTAATCAGAATGATTTTTCTCTTACGCCATCCAACTCGTTATATTTTCTCCCTCAAAGTAACCTTTCTAAGAATATTCATCCCAGTCTAAAATCCCCCTTGAAAGTCTACTCTAAAAACCCTTCTACCAATGTGGGTGTTTCCCTAGTGCACTCTATAAAATTTCATAATGTTACTATCAAGAACAAGAAAAATAATAATAAATAAGTGAAAGGATCCCAAACATATTTGATGTATAAAGCCATATGTTAGGCTTCCTGAGGCTTCTAACATTTCTCATAAACACATTGACCACCCATCTCCTCAAGCCCTTAAAGCATATCAACCCACCTTTGAAGGTTCTTAATGTATTTATTTTCTCTAAACATACATGGGTTGGATAGGGCTTGGAAGGTTACTAAGGGACCTATCAAAACTTTTAAAAGATACTAACCCTAACATTATCTTAATTCAAGAGACATTGTGTTTGGAGCTACAAGATATAGAGGTAATTTTCAAAATGTTACCTGGTTGGGAAATATGTGTTGTTAATTCTTGTGGACTCTCCAGAAGATTCTTGTCTTGTTGGAATCCTTTATTCACAGAATTTGAACCCTACATAGCAGATGGAGGAATTTTGGTGCAGGGTCATTTTAAGAATTTTAAACAGAAGGTAGTTATTTTGAATTGTTACGGGCCTTATAAATATAGGGAATTGTTCTACGATCACTTGGAGACTTCTAGTTTATTGGGGATGAATAACTTAATTATTGCAAGATATTTAAAATTTACCTTTCCTTCTGTAGAAATTTGGGGTTCCTCAACACACCTGGATTATATGTCTGAATACTTCTCCATCTTATTCCAAATGGTTAACCTAGTAGATGTCTTACTTGTCAAGGTGGAACCTACTTGGTCTAATGGTAGATGTGGTGAAGCGAGGATATGTATGAGATTGGATAGGCTTCTCATGAACTCTAATTTATTCCAGTCTTTGAAGAACTATAGGACTTCGGTGGAAAAATCCACCATTTTAGATCATTATCCTATCATACGTCAATTGGATGGGGTTAAATATGCTAGTAATTATCCTTTTAAATTCAACAGTGCTTGTCTTTTGAATCAAGACTTGTGCAATATGGTTTCAGAAGAAATGGTAGAGTTTTCATATTCCTGCTAACTGTAGTCTATTGAAATAAATGTAACTTCAGAAGATATTATGTTGTACTTATGGTGTATTCCTCCTTTAGATATGTTATTCCTCCATTCAGAGATGTCCTTGATGTAATTGGTCATGTAAAATTCATGAGGTAAATCCTCCATTGTAAGTCAGGGAAATAGTACCCACAAAAGCATTTTATAAATTTTATTTTGAGTCTTCCTAGGTATTTTAGACCCAATTAGAGAACTTGGCTGACCTAGTTAGGTAATTGAGTTAGTCACCTAATGAATATAAATAGGTGAGGTGCCTCCCTCATTATAACGCACTTCTTACTCAAGCATTATGCAAGAGAGAGAGAGAGAGGTAATCTACTACAGAAAGGGATCTTCAATTCTTTTTCTTGGGGTCTTACACTGTACTTGGTCAAATTCTATATTGAGAAGTTTTACTGGGTTTTCTCCCCCATGAGGGTTTCCTAAGATAAATTTTTGTGTTCTTTTGTGTGGTTGCGCTTGTCTTTCTTCCAGTGATCCTATGCTTATGATTATGATGTTATGACACTAAATATTTTAAGATCTTGTATAACCATAAAAATTATAACATGGTATCAGAGCCACCCTAAAAGAAGTCTTTGTGCAACCGAAGCACTGCTACAACTGTAGCTACTGGAGATTAGAGTTTCATGCTTGAAAACCCTATAAGGAAAAATCTAGTCATCGTGGATTTTCGCTATAAATATAGTTTGGAAAAGGATCAGGAGATGAAAATTTTATTAGAATAATATGTGATCTTGATGTAACTTGTGTGCAAATTTCATCCTCGTATTCATTGTACTTGAGCAGATATGATCCATCCAAATTAGGATTCCAACCTCTTCCAGAATTTAGTCTTAAACCTGTGACCTAGGGATAATTGCAATATCTTGGGATAGAAAGGTACAAATAAAATTTCTCAAGATTGTAAGGACTGTAGTTTCTTTGGTGTGATTTTCGGGCCCTGAAGTTGAAACAGTGACATGTAACACTCCATACAAATTCGTTATATTGAACCAGTCCATAAACATGTCACCTTGAGAAACTTAGCATAATTTCCATTTGGTGAATCCAATACTACTCTAACCTATGGGGTTGGAAAGAAGATAGATCATGATATCTCAGGACTAATTTTCATACCTTTAGGAATAGGGATCTTGGAGATACATCAGAATCAAGATCAAACAAATTATGTAGAAGAAATTGAAGAAACTAGGGCTTTCTATTCCAAGAACTTCCCTCGATCATTCAGCTGAAAAAGGAGTACCACCCAACTCACCCTAGGAGGGTGCATATTTCTATGGAAGAAGTTTCTTTTATGTGGATTTTCAATTTTTTACCTAACACTACTGCTAGGAAAAATAGGGCATCAGATATTTTGCAATTTTGTCCATATTTTTTGAAAAATGAGTATGTTGCTCAACTCACCTTGAGGAGGCACATATTTATATCCAATTAGATTTGAAATACACCTAAGTTGAAAAATTAGGGTTTCTCTGTCAAACCCTAATTCCCTCAGAAGTAGTCTTCCAGAAAAGCATTGAAGGAAGCATCTGGTTAAAGCAATACAGTTGGTTAGTTCTATTCTCTTTATTTCCACTTAAGGTTCTCTTTTTTATCATGATAAACAATACCAAGCTTGAGGACAAGATCGAATTAGTCGAGAACTTCCGAGCGTGGAAGTATAGAGTGCTTCTCATACAGAAGAGAATGAATTTGAAGATTATGTCAAAGGAGAAGCTCTAGATCCAAAAGGAGGATGAGGAGAAAGAAAAGCATAAGAAGAAATTAGTCAAATGCAAGAGGATTATTTTTGTCTCCATTGGATATCACATGTATCATCCTTGAAGACTCCCAAGGAGATGTTTGATGCATTGACCAGCTTGTACGAAGGGAATAGCATCAACAAGAAGATGATATTGAGAACTCACGTAAAGGATGTGAAGATGCTAATGTCAAAAAACCTTCAATCCCACTTCACAAGGGTCTCTTAGGTCAAGGAGAAACTAGAATCCATTGGAGGCAAATGTCGAACAAGCAGAAGTAGAGATGACAACCTTGATTGGTCTCTCAAGTTCATGAGAGTCTTTCATTCAATGGATTTGTTCTATAAGGAATCTCACTTATGGAGGATATCATGTCCCTCCCTTGAAGGGACATCAAAAGTGCTGACCTTGCCAAACACCTAGGGGGTCAAAAGTTGAATTAATTAATTTACCTAGGGAATTTTGGTTATTAAAAAATATGGAGGCATGTATTAGAATAATTACCATCTAATTATTTTATGTAATTATTTAATTAATGTGGAAATGAGTGTGAAGTCAGGAGGGCGCATTAGGCAAGTCAACTTGCCTTGGATGACAAATGGAAACTGTCAAGAAAAATGGAAAAAAGAAAGAAGTCAAAATAGATGGAAACTATCCAAAATCAAGCAATCAGAAAAAGATGGAAAATGTACAAAAACAAACAGTCAAGAAAAATATGGAAACTAACCAAAAGCAAAGAAAATTCAACCGTTACAAAAGCAAAAACTGAAGGAAAATAAATCAGGGTAAAAGTAGGAAACTCTAGGCCAAAGGAGGGCGTAGTTTCTATTTTGATGAAGAGTTAATGACAGGGAAACATCATGCATGACTCATACATGTTATTTTACTCAAGGAGTGAGAATTAATTTCCCAAGAAGGAATAATGGAAGGATGATATGATTGAGAAGTACCAGTCGTGCATAAATTCTCCTTTCGTTTTTATTTTTAGTGATAATTTAATTCATGTTTTTTATTAACCATATAAATTTTAATTATTATTATATTTATTAGTAATTTAATTTATGTTTTTTATTAACAATGAAAATTTAATAATTATTAATGACAAATATTCATTAAAAACTCAATAGAGACGATGATTATGGAGAAGTGCATAAAATATGATTTTATTGTTAATGCCCAACAAGGGGATACATATTAATCGCGAAAGTGTATTAATCATGTCTATACACTACAATATTTGAATTTTTTTCTACAGTTGCTAATAATTGCTCATATTTATATTTTTTAAATTTGAATTTTTGATTTCTTGAATGGGCAAAATTAGTTGATGCCGTCCTTCCCAAGACCCATTGGCGAGGTGATCTCAGCATTGGGTGTGGTGATAACAATGGCTCCCAAAGTAGAGAAGAAACCCACTGAGAAGAAGCTTGTTGCAGAGAAATCTCCTGCCGCAGAGAAGAAGCTCGCTTCGAAGACCAAGAAGAAGCTCCCCAAGGAAAGCAGAAATAATAAGGGAAAGAAGAGGCATAAGAAGAATATTAAGACCTACAAGATCTATATCTTGAAGGTATTGAAGCAGGTGCACCCCTATATTGGAATTTCCAGCAAGGCTATGGGAATCATGAACTCCTTCATTAATGATATTTTTTAGAAATTGGCGAGCGAGGAATTAAAGCTCGCCCACTACAACAAGAAGCCTATTATTACCTCCTAGGAGATTCAGACCACCGTGAGGCTTGCTCTTCCAGTGGAGCTTGCCAAGCACATTGTTTCAGAGGGTACAAAGGTTGTCACGGAGTTTACCAGCGCTTGATTTCTGTAATTTCTGTGGATTAAATCTATTGTTGTATTTTGACACTGCCTCTACTTTGGAACATTAAACATGCTCTTTCAGGTTAATCACGTTTGTCTGTGTAAAATATATATATTCGTTTTCGAGTTGGGCGCAATGGCCATGGGATGACTTGCTATTTTGGACTTTTTCTATAAAATTTCAAGGCTGGAGCTTGCCCTATTGTGGGTTTTTTTTGTGTTGAAACATTTATGGAAACCCTAACACTATAAGTGGCACATAGCTCAAATTGGTGAAAAGGTTCATGGAAACCTAACATTTTAGGTGGCAAGGACCACAAATCACAGATTAGCATTAGATGATGATTTGACGTGGAGACAGCCCATCTAATCACGTTTAATTTATTTGTGGTGTAATCATTTTTTGAGTGACAAATGAACAACACTTGTTTTATTTTAATTGAGATTAGCAAATATCTATAGCAGTTGGGTTAGTGTTTATCTCATTTTTATAAGCACACCCATCACATCATGGAACCATCTAGATTTCCCATAACTAGCAGTCTATTTTCATACTTTAGGGATCAGTCAATGAATACCTAGTGACAACCATATTCTAGAAACATGTAGAGAATCCATCAATGGATTGATGGCAAGAAGCTACTTTGTCAAGAAGGACAATCCCATTATTAAAACGATCCAAGGCCAACATTCGCAATATTGAATGTGCAGAACTAAGATAGCTAGTGAGTCCAGAAATCAATATAAATATGTGTTGGCTGACCCATTTTCTATACAAGGCATTCATGTGAATTAGGTTTGAAGATAACAGGAAATGAAATGTTTGGCGTTGTTTGTGGCCAATAAGAGTGGGAAAACCAGCGCAAATGAAGCAACAACTTGTGTATCAAGGTATTTGTGAATCATGAGAATGTGATTTGGGGGGTTTTCAAGTCATTGGGACTGTTGCGAGCGAAATCATAAGATTGGAACCTCCAAGCCACCCACCGTGAGAACGTGGGTGCCCTGTCCTTCGTTTAGAATTTGGGATTGATTTATTTTTACCATTTATTTATGTTTTACCCTTTGCTGGGCATCTGTACCATTGTATGTTGATTGGATTTGAGATTTTATGTGTTATTTTAGCTCATATATGCAACTAGGAATATATGTTCTTATTTTTGCAAATACATATATACATATTTGGACTTATTTCTCTATATAAGCTTATGCTTTCATAAGTGAAGTTGTTAACAAATAAAGTTTGGTAACTGAAAATTCGCAACTGGCTGGTGTTGATCTCCAAAGCCATTGTGCGAAAGAATGATAGTGTCAAATAAGCATTGAGGTATGTTTGAGTCATCAGTTTCAGTAGCTTAAAACCAAAATAAAGCCAAAGGGGCCTTGGTTTATTAGTATGAGCCTCGAGGTCAATGGAGTATTAAGAATCTTGCAGGGTTCCATTCTTGACGTGGTTTTCCCCACCCAAATGGCAAGATTGAAAAAAGGAACGAGGATAGGTGCATGTCTTGAGAAAGTTTGGTGGAGATGACACCTGGAATCCAAGCCTTAGAAAGTCCATGAAAGGTGGTGCAGCCTGGGCCCTGGGGTTTGTTTCTCAACGCAACTTCCCTCAAAAAATTAAACTCAATAAAGGGGTCAATGCAAGTTTATGCACACATCCATACCCACATATTTATGCTTGTTGAACACATCCTCTTCTTGCTCCTCTCGCTCCAAGAGACCTACAAAACGAATTATGCATTCCTCAAACCATTATGACCACATATAAAACAATGATAATCAAATAAACATGAACTAATGATTTGAATAACATCATCATATGATCATAAACAGAAATCCAATCACACATTGAACAATGATTTGGGGAAGAAGAAGGACATCACATCTTTATTAATCTTGAAAACAAGTACAAGTATACTTCTCTTCAAGTTCGGCACCTCACGAAACCTTGATCCGGTTCTGCTGCTTCTCTTCTCCAAGGAACTCAGCCTCCAAGCTCTGCAACACAAGGAGAATGCTTCTAGGGCAAATGTGTGGGCAAAGAGAGCTCCAAATCCTCCAGCATAACAATGCAAAAATTCAAGTCCCCCCTCATGGACCTCCCTACCTCTATTTATATGCTTAAAGAAGAGTTAGGGGCGAAGACAAAGTAGTTACAACTGAAGAAGTCAGTTGCATAACTACCCAAACTACCCGAAATTCAAAAGGCGTGTTTTTGACATTTTTAAAAGGCATACGCGGGTTGCTGAATACCATAGTCGCGTACACGAAAAGTACATGCGGGTTTCTAGTACAGAAAGTCGCATATAAAAACACACACAGGTTGTATAACTGACAAGTCGCATGTCATACGCGGGTTTCCTTAAGGGCAAGTCGCGTATAGACAAAAAAAAAACTCATTTTTAGGGCATTTCTGGGCATTTTCAGACTTTGATGTCTTCTGGAAAGTTTTAGCTAACTGAAATATCTTTCCAACGGTGCAGAGACGAGGTCAAACGGAGTTACAGAACTCAAGATACAGGTCCTCCAAGTTAGGTGTTTTTTCAGTGAATTTCATGAAGTGTCGTCATGGAAATGTCGACATGCGACGAAATCATGGGAAAGTCGTCACAGGCAGAGAAGTGTCATTTTGAGATATAACAGATGCCCCCTAATGTGTGAGGTTAGAGGGCAAGATGATAGCCGGAATACATTATAAAGGAAACAACTGAGTATGGAGAGAGCAAAGAATCCAAGATCGAAAGGCTCGAACAAAGGTACCTGTAAGAGAGATAAATGTCAGAAAAACTGATCTCTGGGACATACAAGTCCATATACAAAACATCGCCATAAAGAAATAAGGCGGATCCAACATATATATAACTGATGAAACTATCATGGTCGCTCAATATGCAAAAAGACACCATATCAAATCTAAAGGAGTCATGGCCACAAATGAACAAGGTGGATCCATGCTCAACAATCGATCATAGCCACAAAAAATATAAGGTGGATCTATGTCTCAGCAAAATGTCATATAAAATATAACAAGGTCTTGTGCAACTCGGGCAATAGCAAAAAAAATGACGATGCTACTGTCAGCCCAAGGTCTTCAATCCAAACCGCCCAAAAAAGGTACGAATCCTAACCATGCGAATAAAGGGAGTTGAAGTCGAACATGGAGGAAACCGTTTGATTACCGGTCAATAAGGAGAACCGTTAACAAACGCGAGGGAAACCACCATTAATGAAAATGGTCCCCAAGGTACCTAATACATTCTAACAAGTGTGATTACAAGGACTTGAAGTCGAACACTTGAAGAATCCATCGAGTATGAGACATTAAGGTATTCCCACTACCCAATAGCGAGGGAAATTTCCACTGATGACAACAATCCCCAAGGTACTGTCATAAAACTCTAAACCTCGTTCCCAGAGCAAGATGTGCTGCAGTCGATAGGAAGAGATCCGTTGGAAGGAAGGCATTAAGGCATCCTTCATCATCCAACACGAAGTAAGTCAAAGACTAATTGAATCTGGAATTGGTACTGAATTTCATGAAAATGAATGCTGAAGACATGATGTAATGAACTGATACCAGGGAATGGCCGACACAAAAGGTCAAGGCAACTGCAGAATGGCCGACAAAGGTTTAATCCTTGAACAGTGAGCACGACACAAAAGTGACTTAGGCAGCTTTTGACACAAAATAACCAACGACACAAATCTACAATGTAGGAGACATTGACAGATTCCCCATATAATTGGAAAAGAGACCAACTGGAGGAGTAAGAAACTCTGAATCAAGATAAGGTCAAAAGACTAGGACCTAACTGTTGATAGACTCAAAACTGGTGCTTTGTTCAAGGAAACAAGACTTGCTGCCATGATGTAAAAAGACATGGAAATAAACCTTCCCCTTCCCTTCTTTCTTGTAAAGGTTTAACGAGTCCAAGAAAGCAAACTCGGGACCATCTTCATTTTTTGACAAGCTCGAAGAAAAGAAAGAAGAATGCTTGATAAAGGCACTAATTCGTGGATTTTACGAGCCCGAACTAGTACATGCTCGATGGTGTTTTCATAGTTTAGAGAGTATGAAAACTCCAAAGAAGACTCCAGGGGGGTCCTTTTTCGTACAATTTAGTCTCCTGAGGCCGAAAAAGTATAAAACAAACCAAAGAAGAACTCTCTTAACTTTCGAAAAAGAAAAGGCGCACCTTTTTTGTATTTAGTCAGGAAGGTCCGAAAAAGGTTAAATTACCACCTACCCAACGCTCCTTCAAAAGCAGCATATAACCTGAGTTTTACGAGTGTGAAGGAAGGCAAGATCACTCGGAAAGATCCATTTAATTACGAGAAATGGGGCTTACAACAATAAACTCGATGCTTTGTTCTTTAGGGTTTAACGAGCATGACAAAGACATAAAGTACACTCGGAATCTTTTTCATGTTTTGGTCCAGAGCACAAAAAAGAGAAAACTAAGCTCATACCAGGGGTTCCTTTTCTGTAAGTTTAGTCCCTCAAGTCCGGAAAAGAGATAAACCTATGCAAGAGAATACTCTTCTCAATTCCGAAGAAAAGAGAGTGATCATTTCTCGTATTATTCCACATGGTCCGAGAAAGAGATAACCTACCATCAATGTGGATGTCCATTCACATATTCTTAACGAGCCTGAATGGACAAGTTTACTCGGCAGTCAAGTCTATTTTGAGGAGCCAGACTTGGGCCTAAAGAAACTCAAAATATTTCCCGTGAAGTTTTAACGAGTCCGGAAAAGTCAACTCGCGACCTCCTTACTATTTTAATGAGCTCGAAGGAGAGCAGAAAGAATGCTCTAAATGCGAGGAGACGAGTGTCATAGACAGGCGAAACTAGTTCCAAGCGCAAGGAAGAGACCTATGCATAATGCAAGGAAAGTGAGCAAGATAAGGACACTCAGGGAACGTCTCCTCAAGGTAAAGGGTGTCAAGTTGCAAAGGCAAAATGATATAAGGCTTAGCGACGATGAAAACAAAGATGAGGGCTTATACAACGAGCTAAAAGTGTGGAAGCCGGCATCAGGCTCAAAAGCGCGAGCAGGATACATGCAAATGCAGTTACAGCTTGAACAACAAGACAAGGCGAGTAAACAGTTGTGAATCCAACTACAAATCTTGTCTCTAAGAAACAACAACATGAGGATCATATTCAGAAGAAACGATCCGATGCCGGTCACTTTGGAAGAAACACACGTGACTTTGCTATCTTCTACAAAAGGTAAAGTCAAGGAAGAATCAATTGAAGAAGATTCTATAGAACCAAGGCTCGAGGGTTTATAATCAGTAAGATCAACCTCAGAAGGAGAGAAAAAATCAACAAGGGAGATAGAGTCTACAGGAACAAACTCAATATCACAGGAGTTGAAAAATTCATAAAAAAAATCAAACTCATCAGGATCACTGACTTGTTGTTCGAAGAAAGAGTCAAAAGACTCAACAAGACCAACATAAGAAGAAAGGCCAGGCTTACTAGGCAAATCAGGGTTAGACATAGTCACAACTGAACCAACATCCAAAAGAAGGTCAGACTGGATCAAAGACTCTAGGACGACTTC
>LPNX011004714.1:1383009-1403032 GCA_001517045.1 Pseudotsuga menziesii | reverse complement strand
TGCTTAAAGAAGAGTTAGGGGCGAAGACAAAGTAGTTACAACTGAAGGAGTCAGTTGCATAACTACCCAAACTACCCGAAATTCAAAAGGCGTGTTTTTGACATTTTTAAAAGGCATACATGGGTTGCTGAATACCACAATCGCGTACACGAAAAGTATACGCAGGTTGCTAGTACAAAAAGTCGTGTATAAAAACACACGCGGGTTGTTTAACTGATAAGTCACGTGTCATACGTGGGTTTCCTTAAGGGCAAGTCGCGTATAGACAAAGAAAACTCATTTTTAGGGAATTTCTGGGCATTTTCAGACTTTGATGTCTTCTGCAAAGTTTTAGCTAACTGAAATATCTTTCCAACGGTGCAGAGATGAGGTCAAACGGAGTTACAAAACTCAAGATACAGGTCCTCCAAGTTAGGTGTTTTTTCAGTGACTTTCATGAAGTGTCGTCATGGAAATGTCGACATGCGACGGAATCATGGGAAAGTGGTCACAGTGAGAGAAGTGTCATTTTGAGCTATAACACATACCATTAGCACATTTGCACCAGTTTTCTATTCGTAAATGCTTTAGTCCAAAACAAAGTTGTTTTCTTTCCCTTCTCACTTCCCATCCTTGTTTTTCTAACAACATGTGGCTTCTGCCCCACCATCATGTCTCCATTGTCCTTTTGCTTATGCTCTAGCTTGTTTCCTCTTCCTCTTGTAATGGATATTGATACTTGTGGCTCTTGTTTATATAATAATATGAACTTGTTTTATCATCTTAATCTTCTTTTATAAAAAATTTAAAATATGAACATAACTAGTAGTATTATATGAAAAAATAAATGTGTTTTTATAAATTTTATAGTTTGAATTAAAAATATAAAACTGAATAATATTACAAGCAAAATCAAAATGAAAATTAATTTTATAGTTAAAATATTATAAATACCCCGACTATGCAATTTTCATAGCTATTATATATGATTCTACTATTTTTTACAGATTTCCAACCAGACTCTTAACAAAATAAGATGGAAAGATACTTGGAAAAAAGTTAAAAACGTAGAATATTGTAGACTACACATTTTGGTTTAATTATTTTATTTTTTGCATCGAGGAAGCTTTCCAATAATATATTGATTGTGCTTTTATGTTTTGGAAGGTAGAATTTTTGAGATGTGTGTTGAAAATTAAAAATTAAAAACCATATCTTTCTATATCATCTTTGAAACACTTACTCTAAAGATATTACCTTGATCCATAAATGGAATACAACTGCCATGAGCTGTAACAAGGAGGCTCGATGCTTGGTAGCCAATCACAATGTTTAAGTCATCCATGCTTGGAATTAGGAAATTATCATGACTGTTGGGCTACCAACCTATCAGTAGCAGCCATGTCAAAACTGCAAAAAGTTGAATTAGACGACGTGTACTATGGGACTACTATCTTGCCATAATCGGGAAAACTCTGTGTTGTGATATGATTTGATTGGTAAGGTGGATAGGTGTGGAGATGCGAAACACATCATCTTTAATTGTTCAAAGGACGAGGGCTATCGAGTTGGTGGTGCCCTTTCTCTTAGGCGAGAAGGTGATCTTGGTGGCTTTGGCTCTTGAGCCACTCGTTCCATGGCTCTCCTCATTTGTAACGTTGAAGGCTTTCCTCATTTGTACGGTTCATGCCATTTTACGAAGGGAATGAAAAGGAGGTCACGGATATCAAGAAAACCATTTTACGAGGGATTGAAAAAGCTAGGTCGCCTATAGTAAAAATTGCATTTTGATTAAAGGAATGAAAAGCTAGTTGCCAAAACGAAGAATATGACATTGAAATTTAGCAAGCCGGGAGACAAACGCCTTCTGCCTCCAAAAAGATTATTCCATTTGTCTCGCATTGGCTAATTCATTATTAACTTCGAGTTCAAGTTTTGATGGAGGTCCTAAAAAAGAAGACATTCTTTGTGCTTTCATGATTAAGCTTTTCACTTTTTGATAAATATTACCTAAGGTTTTTCGGTTCCAAGAAGATAGAGAAAATTTTATTGCTTCCATGATTGTGCCATGATTAAGCTTTTCACTTTCTCATAAATATTACCCAAGGTTTTTCAGTTCCAAGAAGATAGAGAAAATTTTATTATTGAGCTTCTCTTAGATTAAATTTTATCTGCTACTGCATTACTCCAACACGATGGTGAATGAGGGTTTCCATGAAAAAAGGTCGTTCAACTGTTAAAGCTAAGCATCCATACCACACAACCCAAGGCTTGATTGATCCTAAAATCATGACGTCATTTTTCAAGCTATCATCTCTTTGCAAGAGTTTGGCCTTAGAATCATAATGTAACTTTTCTACATAAACAGTAAACAAAATAATGTATAATTTTGACACATACATTTGAGACATCGCTTATCAATAACCACATCATGCAAGAACCAAAGTAGCCTAGTCATTTCCAACTATTGTGTAGGCTAACTTGCTTGGAGTTTATCATGTCATTGGTATAGACCCAAATTAGTCGAGAATAAATTTAATGGATCACATGACAAATGAATGACATTTACTTTTTATAGTGGCAAAGGAATCCAAAGATTACCACCTTAGTCAATAAATTGAATTTTTCATCTAAGCGTGGCTTTTCAAATCATAATACCTATTATTCTTTTTTGCATGCATGCTTTTCATCTAGGTTTTTTTATCTCTAGCTTTCTTCTTATAACAATGCATGTTAGCAATGTCGGGGACATTGCCACTTCGTGGCTCTTGTTATATAATAATATGTATGGATGTTACATATATCTAGCGTTGCATATAAATGCTTATATGCATAATTGGTTTGAATAAGGTGTGTTCTATGTCGTATATTTATTTTGTAGTATCAAGTGTCTCATATTATATATATTTATTTTGTAGTATCAAGTGTCTCATATTATATATTTATTTATTTTGCAAGCAAAACGTGATGAGATGATGAGATATCTTAATGGGGACAATTCAACTACCAACCACAATTACAAAACGAGTTGGTAAACGGGTATACAAAAATAGAACCTCAATTCTCATAACACAATTACAATAGCAGCTGGTAAACCCAGTTGGTAAACTAAACAAAGATATAACATCAATTAACTAAAAATCTCATTACAAACTCCACCGTGAAACAATCTATTTAAACTAATTGAGGTAACTTAGCAATAGGCTAGTGACATGGAATCAGATGCAGTCTTTAAAGGTGAAGTTTGCTATAAATCTTTCTTTCTAATCCACTTAAAATTCAAATCATATATATATGCCTATGCGGTGACAGGTGATTAGTAAAGAGTAAATCAAAACAGATCTTAATATAGACTAGTCACTATATTCTTTGAAAAAAGAATCGTCGCTATGTTCATGTACAAATCGCCAGTGAAGAAAGAAAGGATAAAATTTACCATGAAGTTCAAGATGATACATAATTCAATTTTACAACTTTAAAACCATATAAAATAAAATTTCAGTAACTAGCTAATTGTATTAGAATTGCTTAAATTAGTGGGCAAATAAATTCAAGCTTGAAATTCAAATTGGATCAAATAAATATGGGAAAAAAATCCAATATAACCATTGTCATGATGTCGGCCGAATTTCAGCGAACATGGTAATCTGTGTCACCTTCAGACGAAAGAATCATCATTCTCGTATGACTAAACTTACATTCTAGTTTTAAAGCGGTGATCCTACAGCTAATGGTAGAACATAAGCCAATATGTGAACCAAATTTGTAGCTTGTTACTCGTCAGAAATTAAAAGATTTCACGGATCTCTGAAATTTGGGAGCTCAACCACCTTTCCTGCCAAAGAAGCGATTGATTGATCCATTTCAGAGATCCAAGCAACGAATTAAACAGAAGCGAAAATGCCATCGCGGTCACAATTTCATACAGTTCTATCACAAATATTCCAAACGTTGTATATGCAGCATAGACGTCAATCCCTACCTAGCATGGCGTTCCTTTAATAAAACAAGATACAGTGGGTCCTTAGGTGAGATTTTGAATAGCTGAATGGCAATATACCAACAAGTCGTCATGCTGCACACAATAAAAGGTGTCTTTTAGAATGTATTCATTCTCTTTGTTTATAGTTTGAACATGAAGGTAGGGACTGCCTGACAAAATGAGGATTCAAGTAAGAACCAATACATACCTGCCAAAACAAACCAACAAGACCGTCCAAGTAAATGCACCAATCCAAGTGGACTCCTTGTAACATGCCCAAGTCTAAACTCAAAACATATGAATAAGAAAATGTTAGATTCATCGTAACATGCTGACTAGTACTAAAAGCGCGCTACAAATAGTATGACCCTGTAGCAAGAGGTTGGAACCTTTATATCTCCAGTGACAATGGAAGAAAAAAGAATGGGCCACTGTACACCATGTAATCTAGAATCCCAAAGGAGAAAAAGAAATATAGAACATTAACCATCGTAATCAAAGAATACATGAGTTCATACACAGAATGTGAAGTAGCAGAAACCCAAATACTTTGAGATTTGCCCATTTAAACTTCTATGGAATAAAATAATAGTTCTTTATCATGTGAATACTACCTTCTTTGTGAAAACTTATATGCACAAGCTACATGGTAAGGTTTTTATTAAATCAGAGATTACTGTGCGTTCTTACACTCCATGCAGACACAGAAATAAAACAGTACAACAGAGCAGCAAGAGACAGGAACAGAACAACTCTGTTTCTTTATATTAAACCTGCTATTTATGAACATATAAATATGGTTAAGTAAAACAAGCAGGTTCAAAAAATAAATATTGGTAGATAAGTTTACCAACCGAGGTAATTAATCACCTACGTGAGATTACACCCGTCAATCGTACACTAACACCCCCCTTAAGCAAAACTTAGGGAGGCAAGGAGGAGTCCTGGCTATGAGGCCATGATAGGTACCCAAACTGTACAAAAAGATCAAAACAAATAAAACAAAGGACTGAGAATACCCCGTTCAAGGACGATGTCCTTCAGTCCAGGCAAGGCACGAAGCTGCACATATCGAGTGGCTGCAAAAGGTAAGTGAAGATGTCAGCAACCTGCAAATCAGTGTGACAGTACTGCAAATCTATAGTCTGATCATGAATTAACTGTCTGATGTGATGCATGTGGACTTCTATATGTTTGGTACGTTGATGCTCCACAGGCTCCGTAGAAATATGGATAGCACTTCGATTATCTCACCAAATTACAGTGGGCTGCACCTGCTGTAACCCGAACTTGGACAAAACCTGTCGGATCCAAATAGACTCGGTAGCAGCATTAACAGCGCCGCAGTACTAAGCTTCTGTAGAAAAAAGAGCAATTGCTGCTTGCTTCTTGCTGGACCAAACAACAGAGCTAGAACCAAGATGGAAGATATAGCCAGAAGTGGACCTGCGGTCATCGGGTTCACCAGCCCAATTAGAGTCAGAATAACCCACTAAATCTGCATTACCATTACATAAATACTGAATGCCATATGTGTGTCCCTCTAATGTAACGAAGAATTCGCTTTGGAGTTTTCTAGTGGAGTTCATGTGGTTCCTGTATGAACCAAGAAATTAAGCCAACTACATAGAAGATATTGGGACTAGTGTGAGTCAAGTACAAGAGGCTGCCAATAAGCTGCCAATACAAAGTGGAATCAACCAAAGGAGTCGAGCACTTAGCTAACAACTTGACTCCTGACAAAAATGGCTTGGAGGCAGATTTGCAATCCAACATATGAAATCTGCTCAAGAGATCCAAGGCATATTTGTGCTAGGAAAAACCTATCCCGGATGTAAATTGAATGATCTACAAACCAAGAAAGTAGTGAAGCAGCCCTAAATCTGTCATATCGAATTGCTGATAAAGAGCAGACTTCACAAGGTCAATCTAGGGAGGTGAACTCCCAGTGAAAATGAAATCTTCCACATAGAGAACAAGGAGCATAAGTTCACCATCTTGCTGCAAAATATAGACATTTGTGTCAGATAGGCAGCGAGAAAAATCCTAAAGAGAGAAGAATAGAATCCATCTTCTCATACCAAGCCTTAGGGGCTTGTTTGAGACAATACAAGGATTTTTTAAGCCTGCACACAAGTGAAGAATCTTGGATAAATCGAGGAGGTTTCTCCATGCATATCTCTTATTGCAAATCTCCATGAAGAAAGGCACCTTTGACATCCATTCGGTGTACTCTCCACTTGTTAGATGCAGTGATAGAGAGAACAAGGTGAATAGAATCCATTTTAGCCATGGGTGCAAAGGTTTCAGAATAGTCAATGCCCTCAACCTAAGAAAAACCTTTAGCAACAAATCAAGCCTTATATTTGTCTATAGTACCATCTGCTGCATACTTGGTACAATATACCCACTTGCATCATACGATTTTTTTTCCTTTTGAAAGAGGTACCAAGTCCCAAGTGTTTTTTCAACAAGGAATCATGCTCATCTTCCATAGCTCTATCCCACTCTCTCCTAAGGAAAATAATAACATAATATTTATTACTTTTGTTGGAAGAAAGAAAAAACTATTTTTTTGTTTATATTTTCAACATATCTCTCGATGTTTTTACTCAAATTTCGAGTGGGAGCAGCGGCGTTCGTCAAAAGTATGCAGTGTGGGTACATAAATGTTTTTTCAGGTATTTCTTGTTTTTGGGGCAGCAGGGTCCATCAAAAGTATGGAGTGTGGGTACTCGTTGGATGTGGACTTTAATTCCACATCCAGGGAGTGCTCCCGCTCGATATTTGAGTAAAAACACAAGGAGATATGTTGAAAATACAAACAAAAAATAGTTTTTTTATGACAAATATGTCAAGTCAACCATTATGGTTGTGACTCATTTTATTGAAATTCTATTAGTTCTGGAATCCAACTCATCAAGAAATTATGATAGACTCGTTTTCTTATAAGACCCATTTTAGACCCCAAATTTCCTCTAATGATGGGCCTCATGAAAATCCTTTGGATCTGAAGAGTTGGTCATAAATGCTCTAGGAGTCCTTTGAAGAGAGAACCTAATTCTTCTTTGGCCCCAATTATGAAGTGGAGAAAGAACTATGTCACATTGTTCTTCAAGATCACTATCATTAGCATGAGAAGCCAAATCAAAAGAAGAAACATCACATGAAGATAGAAGATGCAGAGGATGCTCATCAAATCAAACACTCCTACTAATAATCAACTCATATATGTCGGGATGAAGTAATCTATACCCTTTAACATCTTTCGGGTAGCCAGCAAAGATGCAAGGTTTACTTTGTATGTCCGTTGCCTAACATTTTTCTTTGGGAATGTGCACCCAAGCATTGCACCCAAAGTCTCTAAGTTGGCCAACAAATTTTCCCGAAAATAGACCCAAGAGCGTCTAGAATAGTCATCAATAAATGTAAGCAAATAATGAGCCCTTTGAAAAGACAAGCTAGGAAAAGGGATGGAAATGTCACTAAACAAGTTGAAAAACTCTAGAAGCTCTCCAAGATTTTCCTTAACCAAAACTAGCTTGAGGGTGCTTTCCAAGAATACACCCTAAGCAAACACCATGGGAAAAGGAGATAGGTGGAAGATCAATGACCATGTTTTCCATACTGAGTTGTTGAAGATAACAATAATTTAAGTGACCAAATTTCTCTTGCCATAATCTGCTTAACTCATCCAAGTAAGGAAGCAATACATTGGCAGGGGATTCCAACACAAAATGAAAAAATGAGTACAAGTGTGCATGATGATCCACTTTCCCTATGGCAACAATTTGTGAAGGATTCTCAATTTCACGAATGATCACAGAATCTGGAGTAGACGAGATTGTCTTCCCTAAACCAGAATTTGCAATCTGATAAGCTAAGAGCAAGTTAGCTGAAAGGTTAGGAACACGTCGAACATTGTTAATCAAGCCATCTATCATTTTAATAGAACCTTTCCCTTTAACAGCCTGAGGTGAAGAGTTACCCATAAGAATATGCTCAATATTGAATTTACTAATGGAGGCAAACAAATTCTTATGTGTAGCCATGTGATGGGTTTCTCCAGAATCAAATACCCATTAAGGTTTAGAAGAAGGGAACCCTAGTGTAGCAAAGAGAGATTTATCATTCTCTATACCATTGCTAGGAGAAGATAAATTTGCATTAATATTGTGTTTCAACTTTCTTCATCTCTGAAGACAAGACAACCAATTTCTTGAAGCAGTGAGATTCTAAATGACCTTTTCCACATAATGTACATTTAGGAGGACCTTTATTCCCTTTAGAATCTAATTTAGGTGAGGGATTTGAAAAGATACACTGCTTTATGCTTTGAGTTTATTTCCCTTTAGAGATGTCCTTTTATGTGGAATCCTTGAATTGGAAGGTGAACTAGCTACTAAAGCATGAGACTTATAATTTGAGCCAAGAGAAGCCATTTGAATGAGCTTATCCTACTCACAAGTCTTTCAACAAAAGCATTAAAAGAAAGCATCGCAAAAGCTTAACATAAAACATCCCTAGTTGAAAAAAATGTGGAAACAAACACAAAATAGGACTCTCCTAACTTAGACATCACTGCATAAATCAGTTGTTCATCATCTTTCTCAATTTTACATTCTTTTAATTGAAGCCTAAGGTATTTAAACTTGGAAATAAAATCCTGAATAGTATCAAAATTATTAGGATTGAGATTGACAAGTTCATTTTCCAGTTGATGACCATGAATTGCATATGTTGTACCTAACAGTTGTTCAAGTTGCTTCCATGTTTCATGAGGAGTGTGTATGCTTTCAAGATGAAACAATAGTTCAGGTGAAAGAGAAAGACATATTAAACCTAATGCTTCATCCCAACAATTATGCCATTTAGGTTTTTCAACATTTTGAGGGGGTTCTTTTTTGTACCAGTAGTAACCCTATATAGACCCTTACTCCATAGTAAAACAGTCACGGAAAATTTCCATGAGAAATTGTTCTAAGTAATTAAGATAGACATGGGAAACTTATCAACCATAACAGAATGAAGGTTCCAAAGATAAAACACAAGTTAAATATTCACCGTAATTGCAACTATGATGGCCACAAGCTGCAGCTTCTAAGTAGAGATGCCCGCGGCAGAGAGAAGAGCAAATCTGGTAGAAACACCTAGAGAAAAAAAATTGAACACCAAGATTGTCAAGAAGGTTGAAGGAAGATAACGCCAACCTTCTCTGATACCATGTTAAATCATAGTAAATAGAGGTAGAACCCGTGCATTCTTACATTCCATAGAGACACAGAGCAAAAAAAGTAGTATAACAGAGCAACAAAAAAACTGGGATAGAACAACTCTATTTTGTTAACTTTTCTATGTTGTCATAGCTTCAGTCCTAACTTGATTAGCAATTAATACATTTTCATAATAACAACATAAAGAAGATCACTAAAAAAAACACAATCACAAGGTACACAACAATTTACCCTGGGAAACCCTAAAGGAAAAAACCCAACAAAACTTCCTCAAAATAGATTACCAGTATGCAATGACCAAAGAACAAGGTCTCATCAAGTGAGAGACCAAACCCCAAGCATAAGAGCCAAAACACCAAAGACACTAGTCCTCCTCCTTCTCTGTCTCTCCTTCTTTCTCTCTCTTGTGCAATACAAGAGTGAGTGAGTGTGTACAAATGAGTGAGGGCGCTTCCCTATTTATACTAAACTTCCCAAGTGACTTTTAGCCTAACTAAGATGACCTACCTAATTAGCAGGGCCGACCTACGTAGGTAAACTTCACAATAATAATTATATTCATCTTTTTTGGGTGCTATTTAGGGATAATTTTAGGGGCGAAATTTAACCCATGGGCTATTTTTAGGGGTTTTTCTCCAAAAAACGATTCACCATTTTGCATTTTTTGTCGCCCCATTTCGCCCAATTTTGATGGGGTAAACTTTTTTCAACCTAAAAATCGCCAAATTATTATATAAACGATATAAAATCCTTGGAAATTAAAATATTTTTTGAAAAATATTGCCAAATATTTTATAATTGTTGTTTTAAGAATTGGTAAGATTCGCCAACATTTATACACTTTTAAATAAGTATGGTTCCTCAAAATCATCCCTGGTGCTATTGACCCGACTTACAACTGAGGGTTTACCTCATGACATTTACATGACCTTTTACATCAATAACATCTCCCAAAGGTGGAATAATAATAATGTGAAGTGCAAGTAGAATATTCTTTGAAGTTACATTATTTCAACACTCCCCCTTAACAAGAAGGGTATTCTACTGACAACAACAATTGGTGTAGCACGACACAACATCATCGGAAGGAGAGAGGAGGAATCATCAACATCATCTTTTGGAACATCGTCTGGTACATCCCTAGATCATCGAAAGTTTTGAACATCATCATCTTCAGCACGGAGTTGGAGTATCAACATTTTTAGTACAGAGCTGATGTATCATCATCAACATCTTCAGTACAAAGCTGAAGTATCATCATCAACATCTTTAGTACAAAGCTAAAGTATCATCATCTGCAGCATGGAACTGGAACATCAACATCAGTAAGGAGCTGGAGCATCATCATCATCTGTTGGAACATCATTATATGCAGCATGGAACTGAATCATCATCTGCAACATGGGACTGGGGCATCATCATCTGCAATATGGAACATCATCATCATAAAGCTGGAATAACAACAACAACAATAGCATGAGGCTGACTTGTCAACATAAAGTTAGAATGACAACAACAATGACAACACGAGGTTGGCTCATCAGCATAAAGCTGAAATAACAACAACATGTGATAGGCATAATCAACAACCAACATGATCCTTCCTTTCGGAATTACGGGATCATGGACAACACATCTATGGTACACAAACAATCCTTCCTTTTGGAATTACGGGATCGAGTCTTTGCGAAGCTACCAATACTAATCACAGCTAACACATACATGCACCGGACAATCCTTCCTTTCGAAATTACGGGATCAAGTCCACCACTAACAACCTGGAGGATCCTTCCTTTCAGAATTATGGGATCAAGTCCACTTACTAATATTCTAGAGGATCCTTCCTTTCGAAATTACAGGATCAAGTCCACTACTAACATTCTAGACTATCCTTCCTTTCGAAATTAGGGGATCAAGTCCACTACTAACATTTTGGACTATCCTTCCTTTCGTAATTACGGGATCAAGTCCACTACTAACATCCTAGACGATCCTTCATTTCGGAATTACGGGATCAATTCCACTACTAACATCCTGGACAATCCTTCCTTACGAAATTACGGGATCAAGTCCACTACTAACATCCTGGACAATAATTCCTTTTGGAATTACAGGATCAAGTCCACCACTCATCAGTATTTAAGACGATCCTTCCTTTTGGAATTACGAGATCAAGTCTAAGGATGATTAGTCCCAACATCTTGGACGATCCTTCCTTTCGAAATTACGAGATCTAGTCCATCCACATCAACATTTAAGACGATCCTTCCTTTCAGAATTATGGGATCAAGTCTAATGATGATTAATCCTTCCACATCAACATTTAAGACGATCCTTCCTTTCTGAATTACGGGATCAAGTCTAAGGATAAGTAATCCTTTCACATCAACATTTAAGACGATCCTTCCTTTCGAAATTACGGGATCAAGTCTAAGGATGATTAATCCTTCCACATCAACATTTAAGACAATCATTCCTTTCAAAATTACGGGATCAAGTCTAAGGATGGTTAGTCCTAACATCTACATCTTGGATGATCCTTCCTTTCAGAATTACGGGATCAAGTCTAAGGATGATCAATGCCAACATCAACATCTTGGACGATCCTTCCTTCTGGAATTACGAGATCAAGTCCATCAAGATCAACATTTAAGACAATCCTTTCTTTTGGAATTATGGGATCAAGTCTAAGGATGATTAATCCCAACTGAGCTACCTGTTGTGATCAGGATTCCATAGTATCAATACTACTCCCCCTTTTGAGGGAAGTCCTTACGGAAAACACCCAATTTGTCTTGGAAGTGTTCAAACTTCACACGAGACTGAGGCTTAGTCAACACATCTGCAACCTGTTCATCTGTGCTCACATATTGGAGCTTTATAGCCTCCTTCTGCACCATGCCACAAATGTAGTAGTACCGGATTTCTATGTGCTTAATCTAATCATGGAACATGGGGTTCTCTGTCATCTTCATGCAGCTTTGGCTATCACATAGAATCATGGTAGCATCCATCTCCAAATCGAATAGATCTGATAACAACTTCTGAATCCATATGGCTTCACAACTAGCGGAACAAGCTGCAATGTATTCCGCTTCTACAGTACTGAAAGCAACACTGGACTGCTTCCTGCTTAGCCATGAGATCATGGTTAACCCCAGAATGAAACATCCTCTTGAAGTGCTCTTTCTATCTGAGACACTTCCAACCCAATCTGAATCTGTATAACCATACAGTCTGAAGTCATGATCTCTAGTATAATTGAGACCATAGTCTATCGTACCTTTTAGGTACCTCATCACATGCTTTGCAGCTACCAAGTGAACATGTTTGGGTTCAACCAAATACTGACTCAAAGTGTTCACAACAAAACATATATCTAGCAGGGTTTTCGTCAGATACATCAATGAACCAATGATTTGTCTGTATAGTGTCACATCCACTAATTCTGACGAAGCATCGGCCAACAACTTCAAGTGTGTATCCATGGGTGTGGCCATGGCTTACATTCCAACATGTCAAACCTTTTCAGGATTTCCACTGCAATCTTCCCTTGGTTAGGGAAGATTCCTTCGGGGCTCTGCCATACTTCAAGACATAGAAAATAATGCACCAAGCCAAGGTCATTCATCTCGAATTCTGCAATGAGCTTCTTCTTACACTATGAGATTTGCTTCTCATTACTTGTCAGGAATAAGTCATCCACATACAACAATAATATGATAGGTTCATCATCCATAACCTTGAAGTAAAGGTTAGGATCATCCTTACTTTTGGTAAAGCCCAAGCTCATCAGAAAACTATCGATTCTTCCATACCAAGCTCTTGGAGCTTGTTTCAGTCCATACATAGCCTTCTTCAATTTATAGACATGTGTTCTTCTATCTTCGACTTCAAAACCTTATGGTTGTTCTATGTACACTTCTTCAACAACACCATTTAGGAAGGTTGTTTTCACATCCATCTAGTGTAACTTCCATTCTGTCTTAGCTGCTAGTGCCATGACGATTCTGATAGAAGTGTACTTTGCTTCAGGAGCAAATGTCTCTTCATAATCTGGATTTGTACTTCTCAATACTTTGATCGCCAGTATGTTTTATCTTGTAGATCCATTTGAAAGATACCACACTTTTTCCTTCTGGATTGGGAACTATTTCCCATACATCATTCATCATTATGGATTGGTGTTCTTCCATCATAGCTTCTACCCATTCTTTATTTTGAACATCTGCTTCAAAACAAGTAGGTTCTTTGTCTACTAGATCACACATCAAAGCCACATAACTAGGAAATGGCTTTGGCTTCTTGCTCTGCCTTCTGGAGCCTTCTAGAGCACCATACCTTTCTGCATCTTAAACAATCTCACAGGCCCAAGCTGGCTTTCTCTTGTGGGAAATATTCATGTGGGGAGGTTATTGGGGTTCCAATGTATCATGTTCTTCCGGAATCTCATCATCATGAGAAGGTGCAACTTCTTTCATTGGTTTCATAGTTTTGGGAGCTACATCTTTGTCATATGTTTCTTCAGGTTGGCACTTTGTCTACTTCTTGAGAGATGCATCTTTATCAAAGGTTACATCCTTGCCAATTTCCATATTATGGTAGCCTGGCATATAGATTCTGAAGGCCTTGGAGACCTCATAGTACCCAACAAATATTCCTTTCTTTCCGGAAGGATCCAAGTTGGTTCTTTTCTTTTTTGGTATATGAACAAACATTGGACAACCAAATATCTTGAGGTGACTTACCTCTGGTTTCTTGCCTGTGAACATTTCTTCAGGGGTCTTGAATCCAAGTGCACTATGGGATATTCTGTTATGGACATATACTGTTGTCCTTGTTGCTTCATCCCATAAGTACATAGGAAGATCTTGATCATGGATCGTAGTCTTTACTACTTCCATAATGGTTCGGTTCTTCCTTTCAACAACACCATTTTGTTGTGGATTATAGGGAGTGGTAAGTTCCCTCATAATCCCAACATCTTTGCAGAAGCTTCCAAATTCATTTGAAGTATACTCTCCTCCATTATCTGACCTAAGTGTCTTGATCTTTCTTTCTGAAAGATTCTCTACCAATGCTTTGAATTCTTTGAACTTTCCAAACACTTCATCTTTTGATTTCAAAAAATAAACCCAAGTCTTACGAGAGTAATCACCAATGAACGTTACATAGTATACATACCCACTTAAAGATGTTGAGGGCATAGGACCACATACATCTGAGTGTATAAGTTCCAACATTTCTTCTGACTTGGTGTCACTCTTCGGAAATGGACTCTTTATGTTCTTTCCTTTCGCACATCCTTTACATATTCCTTCATGATCAATCTTTAGGTCTAGTAGACCTGTGACTACCTTACTCACATGTGGTAGGGCTTTGTATTTTATGTGAGCAAGCCTTCTAAGCCATCGTTCACATGGACTCGTAATATCATGAATCAAAGCTGCTTTAGAGTGGCCTTTCAGTTTATACAAGCCACCTTCTTCTATCCCAATGACAAATGTATCTTCTAGAGATTTATCTCTAGGCCACATAAGAACTTCACCATCTATAAAGGAAACCTGGAATCCTTTCTTATCTAGGGATGAAATAGAAAGTAAGTTCTTCTTCAATCTAGGCACATATAATACATCCTTCATCTTCATTGGGGTTCTTGAATCAAGCTTGTATGTGGATTCTCCTATTCCCTTGATGGGATATTGATAGTCATCTCCTAGTGAAACTTCCTGAGGAGAGTCCCTTTCTTCAAAACTGGAGAGAGTCTTCTTTTGACCTGCCATGCGCTTTGAAGCACCACTATCAATCAACCATGTATCACTTCCAGGTGTCACAAACTTGGAGAGAGCGGAGAATAGAATATATTATTCAACTTCTTCCCTTGTTGTCTTCTTAGGAGGTTCTTCTTCATACATTCTTGATAGGGCATCAAACATCTCCTTCGGTGTATCCTTAGAGGATACTTGAGAAATCAAGTGATCCTTGATTGAATCAGCTATGATCCTCTTGGCTCTAATCATATATTTCTTGTACTTTTCTTTTGCTTCATCTTCTTCGGGCTCCGGCGCAACTCCCTTGATAAACTTTGCAAGACCATTCTCTTCTAGAATGAGTCCTATTCTGTATTTCCAAGCACGGAATTTTTCTATACCTTCCAACTTGTCATCAAGCTTAGTGCTTGGAGACATCTTGTCCCGGAGATCAAAAAATGACAAAAATTGAAAATTTCTCAGAAATGAAAACTGTTCTCACCATAAGATGTGCTTGACTAAGGCGAGTATGATGGTACAGTCAGATTTCGAAGAATCCAAATTCTAACCCTTAAAACTAGACTTGCATGATCTTGGACTATAGATTCTGGTTATGTTTTTGGTTTTCTGGTTTCAAGCCAAACTAGGGCTTGACTTTCCGGAGGATCTGCCCACTGAAAAACTTCGATCTTGGTGCCAAAAGATGTGCCTAGGAGGGGCGTACTTCCCTATGTCACTTGCACTCCAAAATTTCACTTTATTAGAAAACCCTGATTTCCTTGTCCAAAGAAGGAGAGAGAGTTTACCTCATGAAAGTTGTTCTTTTCAGGCTAGCTCTAATACCATGTTAACTATTCTATGTTGTCATAGCTTAAGTCCTAACTTGATTAGAATTTAATACATTTTCATAATAACAACATAAAGAGGATCACTGAAAGAAACACAATCACAAGGTACAGAACAATTTACCTTGGGAAACCTAAGGGAAAAGCCCAGCAACACTTCCTCAAAATAGATTACCAATATGCAATGACCAAAGAACCAAGGTCTCATCAAATGAGAGACCAAACACCAAGCATAAGAGCAAAAACACCAAAGACACTAGTCCTCCTCCTTCTCTGTCTCTCCTTCTTTCTCTCTCTTGCGCAATACAAGTGTGAGTGAGTGTGTACAAATGAGGGAGGGCGCCTCCCTATTTATACTAAACTTCCCAACTGACTTTTACACTAGCTAGGCCGACCTACCTAGGTAAACTTCACAATAATAATTATATTCATCTTTTCTGGGTGCTATTGACCTGACTTACAACTGAGGGTTTACCTCATGACCTTTTACATCAGTAACATCTCCCTAAGGAGGAATAATAATAATGTGAAGTACAAGTAGAATATTCTTCGCTGTTACATTATTTCAACATATTTCTTTATATCAAACCTTCTATATATGAACATACCAATATGGTTAAGTAAAATAAGAGGGATATCCAACAACAAATATTGGTAGATAAGTTTACCAACCAACGTAATTACTCACCTAAGTGAGCTTACACCTATCAATCGTACACTAACAGTTTCAAGATCAACAAATCTATATTTCCCAATCTTAGAACCTTCTACTACACCTACTTTCATCATCACATGTAACAATAATATTTCTTGGCATATGCACACCAAAAATCCCAGCAAGCATGTTTTGTACTCTAAAATCAGGCTTAGGCATGATGATAAGCCACAATACGCTCATCAACTTCCCTTTAGACATAGATATGCATTAGTTTCCTCTATCATGAAGAAGAAAGAGAGTTAGTATCTTTGGACATAGTCTACTTAGTTCATCTTGTTGACACAATCAACTATAATCACCATTTTGTCAACTTATAAATAAGGCCTATACATAAAACAAGGTGTGTGCAATTCCAAAAAGATTAATGGATCTTTTTTCTTATTTGCCTCTTTCTATTTCTCCACCACAATGTCATTAGGTATTGTGGCTTATAATTTGGTATTAGAGCCTTTGATGAAGGCCTCATTTGTAACAGAGTTTTGGTTCTTCTTGGACCACCAACCCACCCAAGATTTTTCCCTCTTCATCAACTAGGTTCTTTCTTTGAGGATCTCTCCTCCACTCGAGGCCTCATTTGTTACAGAGTTTTGCTTCTTCTTGGTCCTCCTGCTCAATCAATATTTCTTGCTCTTCATCAGCCAGGGTCTTTCTTTTAGGATCTCTCCTCCACTCTAGACTCCTTTACTCCTCCTTGTGGTTCCTTTTCCTTAGAACACCCACCCAGAATGCTCTTTGATTTCAGCTATGTGTTTTACTTTGAGGTCTACACCTCCACCTTGGACACATTACTCCAGGTTTTTGTTCCTTTTGGCTTGAATTCCCACACATGATCTTCTTTGTTATCAGTTCTAGGTTCTTTTGAGGTCCTCACCTCCACCCCAACAATAACTTCTCTGTCAACCACCTTTCTCAGCCACTCCAGTGCAACAGATTCACATCCACCCAACACCAATGGCACTCCCACATATGATCCACCCAATCAGGTTGCTCATCGCTCCAATCACATTCTTACCTTTCATAGTCGTGCACACACACTGAAACACCACCAGATCTTCTTAGTCCCTTTGGAAACAATCCTTCTTCTAGGAATACTCTCCGACATAGGATTATATACACCAAAAATTCCTTATCTATATGTATTCCAACATGTCTTCATATTCTTTATCCATTTCCTATTGGCAGTTTTATATTTTACTTGGACACATCCATCTCTTTAGTGTGGGAGGTGATTTACCAAACCTAAAACCCTTCCTCTTACCCTACCCCTACCACGATATTGGCCTCATAGAGTTCCATTGCACCAGTGCTCTCTATCCCTAAACCTGCCCCTACCTCAACTACCCATTCCTTGTGGAGTAGAATCACAAGCACTCATTCCATAGTCACTAAAGTTTCCATCATCATATTGCAAAGTACTAGTAGACCTACACCTACTATGACCTCTACATTGAAGAAAAAGATCCTGACTACCCATCCCAAAGTCATTACACCACCATCAAAGTCTCTTCCATGACAAAAGAAATTACGACCTCTATCACGACCATGTCTACAACCCTAATTCCATACATTATCTCAAGAATTATAATAACCTACCATATCTCCATTCAAGTAGCTTATAGTCACAACATTCCAATGTTAACACAACAATTGCCACCATAATTCCCACTATACTTGAGGACAAAGCTCACAAAACCTCATGTGATGGCTTACAACTTCTCTGCTTCTAGGTATTTTAGCATCATATTATTTGTTAAACTATGAGTTCTTACTAGTAGTATCTTTTTCTATTCACTTGGACACAAACATTTTTGAGCCTATCTTTTGCTTCAGCTCCATAAACATCCATAATCCCACCCCTTTGCAATAACATCCACAAATCACTTTCATTTTCACCAATTTCTCCTCTCATATGTCATGCATCCAATCCATTGCTTTACCTATTATTCCCTCCCCTTGGCTTGCCAAGGTATGATTAGTCACTTTTTGCAACTCCACTCCATATCTTCCTAGTTTTTTATCCAACTTCACAAGATTCTCCTCCTCATTAACTTCCACGAGATTCAAGAGTTCCCCATATATTTTAAAAATATCTTTGAGATCCTCATGTGTGATTTACCCCCAGTTCACCTCTCTTTTCTAGACATTATTGTCATTTCCCCAAACTGGTAGACATATATAGTTCTCCAATCTAAAACATCGGTGCTCCACATGACATCAATCACCACTAGTCTTTTCGAATTCCCCCCTTCTACTAGTTCCACCATAGTTCCATCCACTGCATGGTCCAAATAAGGGCCTCCTCATTTGTCAGATCCCAAACCCAAACTAAGCTAATTTGTCCCACTGACTGGTAACTTAGTTATGTATTGTCTATGCCAAACACTTCTTAAATTGACTGATTTGTTCATTGTTTGTATTTGAGGCCAAATTCTGGACCGTTGGTGTAATATTGGTGTCTTATTTGCTTGTAGGTTTACTTATTTATTCCAACCTTTATACCACGAGGCTCATATATTTCTAGCAATGGAATTAGTGCATGAAACAAGACAAAGACAAGTTGAAATTGTCCACACCAGCAATAAATATAAAACTGATATATATATATATATATATATATATATATATATAATAATGCTGCAATTGGCACATGCCTAGAAGTTTTCTACCAAGTTTGAGGCATGGTACCTTGCCCAAATTACATATGGAAGCTTGCTGCTGAATGAAGAAGCCAAGGAGAATGCTCAGGAGGTATGCCGGTGGATATGCTTGCCTTGAAATGTTGGTACTATCCTCAAACAGTGATCAGCAGTACGAACAAGACTTTAATGGCTGAAGCAATCCTCTTCCCAAGCTCAGAAGCGATGTGATTGCTAGCTCTGAGGTTGCATGCAAGCAGTAGCAGTGTATTGGACTGATAGATCCACCATAGAACTCCACCATGCAACATATTTAGGCCCCAAATCCATCGTCTGTCATAAGTTTCAGCTCACTGTAGGTGACAGAAGTGAATTCTAAGATTTTATATGTCTGTAATAGCTCTTCCTAGCACCTAGATTTGATGGTGTTAAGGGCAGATCGATTTGATGTGCTCCCTTTAGATCTCTTCTACAAGATGTGGTTGTTATATATGTCTTAAACATTTATGGATAGTGCAAACTCATAATTCTATGCTAAACCCAACAGCCTTTGGTCACGTTAAGATTCAGGGAGTGAATGTTCAGGAATGAATGGACCAACAAATAAGAATGTCCTCCTGTAGATGATGATGCCTCACTAGAATATTTGGATTCAACAGAGAATGCCCTTCCAATGCAAATCATGGCAGTAGATATAACCTTGAAGCCCACAGGGTTGACTCTGAGGGAAGTCCTTCCTTTATCAAGGACTGTGATCACCACTTTAATGTTTGAAGTTTGAACACACCACTTTTAAGTTTTACACACAAACTGCCTTCCCACTGATATTATTCTTCTACTTGGTGTGTCCTCACCTTCATGTGTGATTATAAACAGTGT
>LPNX011004714.1:1357736-1382978 GCA_001517045.1 Pseudotsuga menziesii | reverse complement strand
GGACGGGGGGCATGGGAGCGGGGAAACACACAATGGGGACGTGTAGAGACACCCCAAAATTTTGGGGTATTTTGGGGGACGGGGGGGCTGGGGGTCGTCAGGGTCCCTAACATAGGGGGGTCGGTCTCTAAAATTATAAAAAAGTTTAAAAAAATTAATAAAAATATGAACCCCAACATATAAACATATCAATTCCTCATCCCATCACCATTTGCATACTAGCATGGTTATGTTCTCGAAGACTTTAGTGTAATTTAATGTAATCGTTATAGCCAAGCATATCATATCGATGTTTGTTTCTTTTTATTTGTTTCTATTTCGTTTTAAAATGACCATTTAGTGTAAAAGCCTAAAATTTAAGATGAACCATTTCTTTTTTAAGTAAAAAAATTTAAAAAATCGAGGGCAGTGGGGGCCTGTCGGAGCCCCCCATTTTCATGAGGGGGCGTGTGGGAGCCCCCCAATCCGAGGACTCCTAGACCCGCGTTTCCCCAAGTTTCGCAGAAAGGGGGGCGCTGGGAAACATTTCCCATGGAGCCCCCCAGCCCCCGAGGCGTGGGAAGCGTAGGGGGCGAGCCCCCGACCCTGGGAGGCGCGTCCCCGTGGAACACTGATTATAAATGCATTGCATCCTTGACAAGAGAATAGTGAAGAGAAGAATGTATAGCCTCAACCAACTGCTTCCTCCTCCACTAAGCACTGTAATCTCGTCCTCAGACCCAGATTTGATATGTGAATGAAGATGGAAGACCACAACAGGTGTGCCCTCCTCTAGACGGTAAAGTCCATAGATCTGCAAGAAAATCTTGATATTTCTCCATGGCACTAATTCTTGATTCCCACAATGGCGAGATCTGAATACAAGAAGCAATTCTGATCCACAATAATGAAGCACAATAGTAGATTTGGATGATCTACCCTCTTGAATTGACTAGGGTGGATAGATTTTGCCACCGAACCCCATTGTTGGCTAAGGAATTTGCCCTCAACCCTAAATAACTCTTAGAGCTCTCAAAACCCAAAACTCAATAATGAATAATAACATAGATACCCTTTTGGTTCAACTAACCTTCTTATATAGCTTTTAGGGTTTGCATGTCACTTTTAGGGTTTGCATGCATGTCACTTTTAGGGTTTGCATGTCACTTTTAGGAACATTACAATCATTGTCCTAGTTTGGCTTTGCTACTATTGGGATCTCAAATGAGGATAAAGCATAGTTTCCTAAGTCGTTGTATTATTTACCTCCTCTACCACTTGATGCAACAGGTTTGAAGTGTTGACTACCTCCATAGTACAAACTTGTGAAAAATTTTGAGCTCACACCCCCGCTTCCCTAATGTCCTATCCACCACCTCCTTGTATAACTTACTCTCTTGCCACCCGTCCTTCACTGTTTCCCTTCATTTATATTGGCCCCTTTGGCCCCGCTTCCTTTGTTTCATCCCTACCTACAAATATTCCTAAAATTATTGTGCCCAATAGTGATCTCCCTCTGAAAGTCTTTACGTGCACAAGGACTTTTTTTTCTCTTGGTTTCATTTCAATTGAAGCTCAATCACTAGAAGCATGCTCCAAGATGTCAATAACATTCAAAGATATACCACAACAATTTAGTGAAAAGCCAACATATTCATCATCTCTTGGATCAATTGAAATTTGCAGGAGATGCCTTAGAGGATGGTGTACATAATCCATTTCTTCACTGCCTTGATCAGTTTCCTATTTCAAAAACTGTTGGTATTACTATTCAAGAAATTGATCCTGCCTTGCTAAATAGATTTGTTGTTGCACTTCATCCTCTCTCACTATAGAAAGCAACATTAGATCATTCTCCCTCATCAAGAGGTGACCCAAATCATCTCTTCTTAATTGGTCATCAGATTGTTTTTTAATACACTCACCTACGCATACTCCTAACATGCCCTACATGCTTTGTAAACAACCAACGACCATCTAGTCCAGAGAATTCCATTTTGATTGATTACCATGTAGGTATAGTACTTGAAGCACTTGAATCTCTTGTAATGGATCTTGACTAGGTCAACAATACTGTTTTGCACCATTGGATAGTTAGCACAACACATCAAGTGCCACTATTGGATCATTCATTGGAGATGCATTGCCTGCGAACCTTGGTAGAAAGAGGAAGTTTCGACTCAATGCTATACATATTGTATTTGGTGCTTTTCATAGGGCCATCTCACACAATGTACATGTTGTAATTGTTGGTTAGTTGCTTCCTGCTTCTTGTGCTGACACCTCTTCCAGTTTAATGTTATGTTTGGGAATTTCACCAACTTCTATCCATGGTACTCTTTGGTTTTTTTAATGGTGTTGACCTACTGCTTTACCTATTGGCGGGATTACCCTGGGCTAAAAATCCATTCACATGTTCTTCTCATTTTTACAAATTACAGTCTAATGAAAACAATACAAGCACATATAACCAAAATGGAAAATCATTTGCAGTTCGATATGGATTTGACTCAATGTCTAGTTCCTTGAGTATAGACCAGCGGCAACTTGGGATTATTTTGGTTCACGCTCAAGTTTTTGCTGAAACTACCCAAGAACCCGATACAACCTTATGAGTTGCTACGATTGATAGTATTTTGGGACTATGATTTCAGCACATTACCATTCAAATTGTTGTGTTAGTTTGGTCTAACATGGTACATGTATTCCTTGATAGCCACTTTTTTTTCTCTTTTTTGTTGTATCACCAGGGGATGACCAGGAAGGCCAAGCAATTGTCAATGTCAGTCCTGATCCAAAGCACTATACAAATGCATACACTTTTGTTTCTGTTACCCATCAAGTTTTTTGGCCCTGTAGCTTGGGCGAACTATTTATTGCCAATAAAAAACCAGGTAACAACATTGAGGGTTGTACTACTCTAGCCGATTCTGGCACTTCTTTGAGAATTGGCCCATCTACCATTGATGTAAAAAATTAATGATGCTATTGGTTATGAAGCTATTGTTGATCCAGTGACCACAAGCATTCCCATGCCGTCTTGGTACATATAGCCTGTTTTCTCCATCCAAATAAGTGGATTCTTAGCATTTGGCACCGCTTTCATAGAACCATACACCTATTGCAACCAGTCAACAATCCTTCTCTTAGTCCCACCATGCTCTTGGATGGTTCAGCATGATGTTGATAAGTTGTTCCTTAAGACAATATCGCCAGGAAAAATGGATCATTCTTCATACAACAGTACAATAGGTTCAAGGAACCTCATATATCCACTCGTCCTATCCAAGTTGTTCATCATCCTTAACAATGAAGGGTCATGCATAATATATAGGTACATACTGAAGTGATAAAAAATGATCATTGATATTCAGGTTTAATACTCGCAGGTATTTTCATTGCCTCCAAGAAATCTAATGATCAATTTTGACATGGACAACAAATCTTGAGTTTAATGTTGTAATTTCCCAGGCCCCCAACGGTTTATTTCACATCAACATAATCATCTCGACTCCCAAAGCAATTTCATGTCAACATATGCATCTCTGTATGCCAAAGATTTTTCTTGTGTCTGACTGATTTTTGCCAAATTGACATGCACCTATACCACACAATTTTGTTTGTTTGTGCCTAAATTCCCATCCATGCACCCATATTTTTCATTAATATTTCTAATATGGCCTTCCTATAGTACAGGGGGGGCATGAACCCAAGAAGGCCTATTCTTCATGTGATTGCATTCTGCAGTCTTGAAGCTTTTAGGTGGTAGTATTTTGATGGTATACTACCATATTTTTAGATGAAAGAAATTTCTCTGAGTGGTTAATAAAGTATGTTCCTAAAGAATACAACCATTGAACTCCAAGGTGTACAAAAGTTGTCCTTGAGGATGCGATCTGCCACTAGAACTTCTGCATTATGGACAACACTTTTGCATTGAATTTTTGCGTAGGATGTTGATAGGAAATCATTCGGAAGTATCAAGATGGAGGCCCAATATTTAACTTGTTTTGGTCTAGGATGTTGAGTGATCAATCATTCTTCTAATATTAAGGAAAATGACTGAAGGTATCAAATAAGTAGGTCTGGTGATTGTAACAAGGAAGATTGGGAACTCTCTAGCACAAGATAATTATTGTATTGAAGTATTTTTTATTTAGAATTAGATTGGTATAAATTTAAGCCATGTAAATTTTTGTATGGCCTTTATACCAGGGATAGGTAAATTTGGGACATGCATAAAGATTTTGTAAGGGGCCTTTATGACATATTTGTTGGCTAGAGTTTAGTAACTACACATAATTCCTCTTCCTCACAGTGTAAATGTTTTTTCTAAAAGCATCCATATGAGTTTCCACTCTCCTAACTAAAACAATGATATTATCAACAAAATTAGGCTTAAATAGTCTTACCTCTGTCCTAATATTTAACCTCAAGTTTGATATATCAATCTAAAAGTATTCTTGCATATACATCTTTTGTAACAAGTGCATCAATTGAACATTATAAGGTTCATCCAAGTTCCACTTGGCTTTTTGGGTTAATGCATCTACAAACTTGTTAAAATCTCCTATGGGGTGTTTGGTGACCCAATAGGAAATATTCAAATATGATAGGAGTGAATTCAAATTATAGGAATAAGAACCAAGAATAAAAGTAGTAGGGTCACCTACACACCCAAACGTGGATTGCACTGGCAAATCTGAATAAATGGAGGCAAACATATCCACGAAACTTTGTAGAAAGTATTTATGAAATAATAAAGAGTTACAAATAAATGAGGGGGAACCCTATTTATTAATTTATACCAATCAAGTTCGAAAACCTAACTTAAAGCTTAAGTTATAGATAAATCATAAAAATGACAAGGCCCTCATTACATAAAAGTATCCAATTACAAATATTGAAATATGATAATATAAAGACCTGAGACTAGAAAATTATTAGAAAGACGTAAGATTACATATAAAAATAACCCATACACATAATCTAATGCCAAATAAAGATAATCTGGTTGGGTACACAACAAAGTAGTAATACTGGAGTATGTATTAGCATTTGTGTGTAGCTATTTAAGTAATTCCTAAGTACAATCTTGAATGCTCCAGCCATTTCATATATTGTTCAGCCTAAGCTAATGACAAACACCCAGTATTTAAAAGATCCTTCCCCCAACCCATATGTATTTCTGCATATCTTATTGTAATAGGTTTGTTAAGAAATGTTGTATTGCTCTAATGAAGAATCCACTAATTCAATACAAGACCAAGCATATAAATATCTAACAACATTGCTCTAATGAAGAATCCACTAATTCAATACAAGACCAAGCATATAAATATCTAATGTCACTTTGTGAGGGAGAAAATAGCTTTTTCTGGTTTGTAAATGGGCCTTTGTTAATGAAGTAGGATCTACCTTGCTTAGATGGCATGACCATGGGATATCTATTATGTCAATATCACCCCAAAATTGCACCTAACCTCATATATTGAAATACACTACTTTGGTGCAAGATGCATAGACTCAATTAACAGTGAGTAATCACAAGATAAGCCATATTGACCATATTAACAGAGCAATATGTTCAAATGGAGATTTAGTCTAGGCCTATGAAGAAAACTCACATACCAATTGACCATATCCTGCTTGACTCGAGTGAGAAAACAGGTGAGAATGAAGTAGAATTACAAATTTTCACTTTGCAGAATATGTTAGCAAATGTTCTTACAAAAGCTTTGCCTTGTATTAAATTCTAGTTACAGAAAAATATATTGAATGCAAATAGATGTTTTGTTTAGATGCAAGCCAAGTGGGAGGCAAGTGGGAGTGTTGGAAGCAAAGCCTAGTACCCATTCCAAGTGGTTGATAAAGTGTCCATAGGATCCATGTAAGTGTCAATGTGAACTAGTAGTTAGAGGCCTGTCCAAATATGCGTTTATCAAGTTGAATAATGACATCCCAATAATACAAATAAAATGTAATATAAGTATTATATTGAGACAAGGATAAAGGTTTTAATTTCTTTAATTTAAATTTTTTATTTTCCTACAAGTAATTCCTCCACAAATAGCAGACAGGTAAATGTTTTTATGAGGTGTTCGTATTCTATTACATGGAAAGGATTGGGATTGGATTTTAGCCAGTCAATTACATGAAAGAGACTGGAAGAAATGGGCCACAACATAAGGAAAAGATGTGGCATTTTGATTGAAATTTCTGGAAATTTTCATGCCCTTTTATGCATTTAATGGTGAGCTCTTCATTTAGAAGACAAGTTTAATATAGGAGCAATTGCACTAATTATGAAGAATGATAAAATAATAAAAAAGAAAAAATAGATCATTAATAACACTTGCCAAATCTACTGAAACTCAACAAGCCTACTTGGTTAGAAACAGAAACAATTTAAGACCGTGTGTTTGGACAAAAGTTGGTCAAATTTTGTCAAACTTGTCAAAAGTTGGAGAGTTTGACGGACTCAACAAATTTGGCTGAGTTTGGCAGTTTTGATAGATTTTGACAGAAATTTTTCTATTGTAAGTTATTTTTTTCTGGAGTTCAAGTCATACTCTTCCTCTGACTTTTCCAATATATTCCCAAGTTGGAATCATGTGACTCTGGTATATATACTAATAATACTCCCAAATTTAAGTTAAAAAGTAGAGCACGCGTCTTCTGCCCAAAGTTTGCTCAATTTCCAACCAGAACAATTACAATTAAACAGCAATTACACTACCAGTGAAACAATGCAATCTAGCAAACTGTAGGACTTGTGAATAAGCAAGGATTCAGAATTTATACCTGGAAACACAAGTAGATATTGATTAATTAAAATTAGACTGCTGCAGCCACGTTATATGCCTGCACAAGGCTAAACTAAACTAATGTTTCTTAGCTTCTATCACCTGCACTGCATGCTAGTAGGATAGAGGCTAGAATGATTCATTTTTTAAGTTTGTTTTTCCTTCCATTCATGAATATTGATGCCCAAAAAAATTCATGGGAAGACTCGACATGGTTTAAAACTAAGTCATATACGAGTATTCAACACTGGAACACTGGACTCGTCAACCCCTGAGCGAGGACACGGGGGACATATAACTATAGACATAAAATGAAGTATAGGCATAAGGATCCAATATTTTAGAAATTAGAACATGTACAAAATATTGCCACAACTAGTTACAGGTACAACATCAACTCCAATGTCAAATGATGATCAAGCACACAAGAAATTATAATATTCAATAGACACAAAATAGAAGTTTAGGAGTGAGAACCATAAACTGCAGTTTTATGATTAAGTAATTTGATGTCGTCAAAATCAAAATATATTACAAAGATATTGAATCACTAATAATATAATTGGAATGCAAATGTAAGAATCTCGTAGCTTGTTAGTGGTCCTCCTCCATGTCAGAATCATCAAGATCGATACCATTTCCAATGCTCTCTCCTCTATCCTCCTCGTCTTCATCCTATTCTATATCCAATCAAAGATCAAAGTCTATTAGTGTGGAGGATGACCCTTCAAGAGGATCACCATCATCAAAAGTGATAGACTCTAACACTGGTTCATTAAGATCCAAGTTGGCTAATGCCAAATTCAAGACCTCAATGGTGTTGTCCATACCCATGTTATTAAGAAATACATTTCACATCTGTCTTTCCTTCAACCACTCATCCCTCATCCTATAAATAAGATGGAGGTTGAAGTGCACATACACCATTGTCTTTGAGTTGGATTGTTCATGCCAGTTCTTCTTCAAAGCGTCCAAATTCCCATATTTTCTCCATGTGTTTGTGTCCAACATGTAGGGACACGGCTAGGGCGCGTAACCTATTTTAGGACACGTGTCAAATGCATGTTTGACATGTGTCCTACCGTGTCTAGTGTTCGACATGCACGATACAGACATGGAAGCCTTGGGAGGCATGTCCTATTTCTTAGGTTTAAAATAACTAACATTCAATGCGTGCAAAGTGAAAAGAGACCTTGTAGTTGTAGGGAACCTTACTTTAATTAGAAAAGATGTTTTATTTTCTTTGCATTCCATCTAAAGAAGTTAGATGTAATCTACATCCTAGTAGGAGGGAGATATGTAATATCCCTACTTAGCATTGACATAATAAGTGGACTAAGTTTTTTTTTTTTTAACAAAGCAGGAAAAAGCCTACAATACTCAAGGTCACTAGCCTAGCTTATGTTGATACAATATTGTAATGAACTTTAATAATAATAATAATTAATGAAATGACATGAACTAAGGAGCATGATTGTTCAACCATTTGTCTAGTAAATGTGTAAATATACTATCATGGAGGGCATTGTAAATCATCCTATTCTATTCTATTTATCTATTCATTATTTATATTACTATCCTGTATGGATTTCCCGATTCCGTTATTGTCCTTCTTATGTTGGATATTTGTTGGTAAATGAATTGTCATTCATTTCATTGGTATCAGACATTTGTTTACAGTCTTTGATCCGACCATTGGCCACACCCTTTATTAGACCTTTTCTGATATAGCTTTCAGTTAATCCTATCTTTCAGAGCTTCTCCGAATGTACCAATTCCTTAACCACAATTGGCCCTCGACCATTCGAAATTTTCACTAAACAAAGATCCCTTTGCTGCCAATTGAAAAAAAAATACAAATGAAGGAATCCACAAACTAAGGAGAAGGGTAATACTATTTCATTCAGTAGGGTACAGGAAAAACTGAAGATCATTGCAGACTACTAGATTACAAAGATTACAAAACTGTTGGGGGGACTTGTGGGCACTGTTTATTTCATTAGAGAATAGAAGATCAGCCAATTGAAGGCAGTCAAATCGCTCTGTACATACACTGTATGGGAGTCAAATAGGAGTCAACGAAATTGGTGATAAATATTGGAGAATAATAAACTCATAAGAGTAAAAACAATGAAGAATTAAAATATAAAAATTGGCTTCAGTAACCCTTCGTCAACGATCATCTAATACAAACTCGCCAATGAGCCATAGGGATAGGTTAACAACCTCCAAAATCATAGTGCATATACTGCTAAATCACCTGTACATTACTCTAGGAGTAATACGCCACGGATTTATAAGCATCCAAGGAGAATTTCCTAACAAATGTTGCCAACAATCGCCAATTAAAAATCCATTAAATGATAAGATTTGATTTTGTCATTGGTTAGTTCGTTGATGACCTGTGTAATTTGGATGATGAGAAGTCATCCTTGTATCTTTTGTCATGCTTTTTGGAACCTTCGTCTTTTAAAATGACATGTCACTTCATTGGCTATAGAAGGAATCCACAAGCTAAGTATCCAGAAATAGGTAATACCATTTCATTCGGTAGGGTACAATGATTACAAAATTGTCAGGAGAATTTGTGGGCATTGTGAAATTCATCAGAGAATAGAAGACCAGCCAATTACAGGAAGTCAAGCCAATCTATGGATACACTGTGTAGAATCCAAACAAGTGTCAATGACATCAGAACAGCCACCATACTCACAGTGCCTTTGAGTATCAAAATTGCTAGGAGACAATTGACATTGATACATAATATTTGGCATAAAGCACTGAATCAGGGTTTGCTATCAGATATTGGTTTACTATCCTCCTTATGTTGGATTTTTGTTAGTAAATGAATTGTCGTTCATTTTATTGGTATCATAAATTCGTTTCTGATCTGGCCATTAGCAACACCCTTTATCAAACCTTGTCTGATTTGGATTTCGATCAACCCCAATAGTTTAGAATTTCTCTGATCATACCAGATCCTTGACCACAATTGGCCCTTGGGCATTTATAATTTTTGCTGAACAAAGATGTATACATTGCCAATTGAAAAAAAAGAGAAAAAAAGCCACTACAAAAGGAATCCACTTGAACTAAGTATCCAGAAACAAGTAATACCATTTCAATCGGTAGGGTACAAGAAAAACTGAAGACCGTTGTAGACTACTAGATTATAGCGTTACAAAATTGTCGGCGAAACTAGTGGGAATTGAGAAATTCATCATAGAATAGAATGGTATCCAATTAAAGGCAGTCAAATTACTCTGAGCATACACTGTGTGGAAGACATGAGAATAAGTCACCATACTCATGTTACTTTTACTCATATTATCTTTGAGTATCAAAATCGCTAGGATACAATTGACATTGACACATAAAATTTGTAGCAAACCACAGAATCGAGGGTAAATATCGGAGAATGATAATTGCGAATTGTTAGATACTTAGGGATTATGGTGTGTTGCAAATATTATCATCATCTTTATTATTATTCATTTAGGAGTAATATGAAGATTCGTAGGTGAATAGGAATAGTCATCAGACCTCTTGGAAGACAAAATCAAAGGTTATATCCCAATGTATTTATATGTGACTCACGTTAATGAAATTAATTCAAGTTTTGGAGTTATTCAAGGCCTATTAGTGGTATTACTAATTAGAGCCTTAGTGTTTTTAGATAAAACCATGATCATCCTTGGCTTCCTCCATAGCTATCCTGCTCCATAGTTATCCATCCAATGAGTGCCCCAGCTGAAATTGCTTCTCTCTTCACCAACTCCAGAATGAGACCGCTCCAGTTCAAATCTGTGCATTCTATCAGTTTCTAGATTTTGTATGACACTGCTAGGTAGCAAAGCATAGGGTGTCTTGTTTAACATTGGATTGATTTATATTTTAGTTTGCTCACCTATACGATGAATGGCTTGAAGTGATTTTGTTTATGAAAATGCATTCACTTGTCTTATTGTTGTGGTGCTTAATGGAAAAGAAAATTATCCAAAATGGTTAAGAAAGATCGAGCATACTAATATCTTTGATCATCTTTGGAATGGAATTTGCATGGAGATACTTCACCTACCAAACCTACAAGAGATAAAGAGCTTGCAATGTAGACAAATAAAGATATGAAAGCATATGCCTTAATGGCTAATTCTGTAAGTAAAGAGGTGAGTTGTCACATCAGATCTATCAAACATTCTTGGAGTGCTTTGAAGAAATTGAAATATTTGTATGATTCACATTCAAAGTTGGAGATAATCTAACTGTTGTTGGAGCTCTTCAACCTAGAGTTTAAGGATAATGATCCCATGGATTTAGCCTCTGAAATTAAAGCCATCATGCATGACATTGATGTTACTAATGTGAAGGTATAAATTTCTCTCATATCCTTCATCAAGGTCCTCTAGCCCACATATTCTCACTATCTTGAAGCACTTCAAGCTAGTGGATAATTTAAGTCCTTCAATTTTGACTCTTTGGTGGAGAATTTTGCAAAACATCAAAATATTTTGGGAAGAAGACAATTCAGCCCATTGGAGAGATGGTGTGCCTTGCTAAAAAAGCTAAGAATCAATCACATTGTTTTTCTAGAGGAAAAGGTAGTAAGAGAGGGCACAAAAAGAAGAATTTCAAAGGCAAGGGTGTAAATTTGAGCATATAGATCTGTAGACAAATACACAACTCACAAAGAAGATCTCACAATTTACTCAGCAATTGAAGAATGAAACAGTGCAAAAGGCTTGCAGCTGTGAATGCTTTCATTAATCAAAAAAGTAATCCGATGACAATTACAATGAAGTAAAATGGCTTTAATAGCCACAAGCAATTCGAATCCACATGAGGAAGTTCGAATTGATTAGACTCTACTTGACTATAGGTAACCAAGACCTTGTCTAAATCACTATCGGAGGACTCAGTAGTTAACTGACCTTGTCTAAACCATAACCGGAGTTCATCGGAGCTCTAAAACACAACTAAAGTGTTACATTCAGTGTTGACTAAGGTTAGCTAACTGTGGTAGGTGAGAAATGCGCCCCACATGTGTGCAGTCAAGTAAAACTAGCGCTAACTGAATGTGGAGGACTAGAACTGAATGTAACTGACTCCTAACTTAGCTTGACTAGTCATTAACTGAAGTGAACTGACCTTGGTTGGTTTCGGCACTCCCAGTGGCTTCCTAAATTGTAGGGATTGGTCTAGGAGGCTCCTAAACTTATGTAATCAGGTGCAATAAGTGGCAGTGAGCCTCAATTAGTGTTCCCCACACTTTAGTAACTGAAACATGTGCCCCAATTAGGTCAAGTGGACCCAATGGTGTTAATGACTATAAATAGACTGGATGGACTCCCGATTTAGACATGACTCCCAAATTAGACATATGACCAAATTTGGACAAGGGAGGATTAATAATCCTAACAAAGGGGGTAGGCATAATCAAGGTGAGAGATCCGATCTTCCCCATGTTCTTTGTGACAAGAATGGATATGATTCAAAGACATGTAGGGTCCCATGGAAGAAGATCAAAGAAAATCGAGAAATAAAATGAAGAAAAAGGTAAAGAAACTAAATCCACTCATTTTGTTATTGCTCATTACATGGCATAAATGAAGATTTGTTCAAAACATCATTTGCCTCTTGGAGAGATGCATGGTTGCTTGCCACTGGTGCTACTTGCCACATGACTTTTCACAGAGACTTCTGACGAATTGAATGACAATGTAGAGGGTGCAATATACTTTACGGATAGATCCAATCTCAAACCTTCAAAATTTAGCATGATGTTCTCTATCTTCCTGGGTTTTAGAGAACTGTGTTGCCTCTTGTGCACATTTGACAACAAGGACATTCTATTCACATGCTTGATGGAAAAGTTGAAATTAGGAGGTCTTCCAACAATATCGTCGTCATGACAAGATGGTAGAATGACAAATTGTTTTAGCTAAAAGGGGCATATGTACGAGCACAAAATTTTGCATACCTCACTCACCATGATGAAGGTACATTGTTATCTATTATCTTGTGGCATGCTAGAGTTGGGCACATAAATTATGTTAGGTTTCATATGTTGAAAAAAATGGTGTTTCAAGTTTGCCTACCATTCCAAGGAATTTGAAGCAATGTATTATGTGATGCATGTATCCTTTGGTAAACATAGCAAGTAGTGTTTTCATGATTCCACTTCACGAACATGTAGAAGATAGAGTTGACACACTTTGATTTGTGAGGTCCCAAGCCCTGTTGCATATGCCTTTGGTAATAAATATATCATGACTTTATCGATGATTACACCAAGATGTGTTCGGTTTATTTATTGAAACATAAATCTCAAGCATTTGATACATTTAAAATTTGTGATGTATGGATTGAAAATGAAGCAAGATCTCATATTTGCACTCTTCATGCTGATAATAGAGGGGAATATACTTCTAATGAATTTGAAAGCTATCTTCATCAGCATGGAATTAAGCATTAAACCATTGCGCTATACAATCCTCAACAAAATGGTGTAGCAAAAAGAATGAACAGGACACCCTTGAATATGGTAGGTTCCATGCTATTTTTCAAAATGTGAAGTTGATGTTTTGGGGTGATGCAATTCTATGTGCATTGTATTTGAAAAACAGAAGTCTATCTTCATCAGCATGGGATTAAGCATTAAACCATTGCGCTATACAATCCTCAACAAAATGGTGTAGCTAAAAGAATGAACAAGACACCCTTGAAAATGGTAGGTTCCATGCTGTTTTTCAAAATGTGAAGTTGATGTTTTGGGGTGATGCAATTCTATGTGCATTGTATTTGAAAAACAGAATTCCATCTCATGCTCTTGGCAAGAAGACTCCTTATGAAATGTGACATGGACGCATTCCTTTGGTGAGGCATCTCAAGGTTTTTGGTTCCACTTGGTATGCCTTAATTCCTAAGAAACAAAGCGACAAACTAGGTGCAAAGAGTCGCAAAAGCATCTTCTTAGGGTACTCAAATACCACCAAGGCATGTCATCTTTACAATAAGGTAAATAAAAATTTCATTCTTTCTATAAATGTGATCTCTCTTAAGTCTTCTAAAAAGGACAAGACTGTTGAGCAATAACTTGATCATCTTAATAGATTTCCCATGTAAAGACATTAGTTTGATAATGAGATTCCACATATTGAAAGGGGTGTCCCTATCTTGAATCAATCTTTGGAATCTCTCTTTGAAGTGACATCTCCCCCTCATGTAGAAGATCCAACCACTTCATCAGAACAGGAGGTTTAATTGGATGATGTATCATGTAACTGAAAGGATTCAAATTTTCAGTCTTTATGGGAATTCAACACCATCTCAATCACTTAAGAAACCTAGACCATCACAAAAATTTCCAAAGTGGGACATGAAGACACTTGAAAGTGTTCATCTTAATGAGGTTGGAAAGACAAGAACTAAAAGTTCATCAAGACAAGAAGATGGAGGTGATGTCGACGATTCAGATTCAGGTGATGTAAATGATATGGAAGTTTCATATGATTATGAATTGAATTTATCTACTGACTCTGAACCAACTCCCTTTGAAGGAGTTGTTTCTCATGATGAATGGAAAGAAGCTATGAAGGAGTATGATGCTCTCATCAAGAATGGGACATGGCAGTTGGTGGATCCTCCATTTGGAACCAAACCAATTGGTTGCAAGTGGGTTTACAAGAACAAATACAAATCAAATGGCTCACTTGACAAGCATAAGGTGAGGCTTGCGGCGAAAGGATTTGTGCAGAAAGAAGGCATTGACTATAAGGAAAAATTTACCCCATAGAAAAGTGGAATACCATTCATTTTTTGTTGGCTTTGGCAACACAGAATAGGTGGAAGATTCATCAAATGGATGTGAAGACATCCTTCTTGAATAGAGATTTGAAAGAGAATGCCTAAATGTCTCAACCATAAGGATTTGTTATGAAATACCAAGAACATAAGGTATGCAAGTTCAGCGAGTCTTTGTTAGCTTAAGGAAAGCACCTCACACATGGTATGAAAAGCTAACTAAGCATCTTTTGAAGATCAATTTCAAGCACTTTAATTTTGATGATGCAACTTTGTTTATCAAGAAAGTTGGCAAAATTATTGTATGTCTTGTGGTGTATGTAAATGATCTTTTGATAAAAGGGAATAGTGAAAGATATATTTAATCCATAAACAAAGAAATAAAAAAGGGTTTTGAGATGACAGATATTCACTACTACTTGGGTATTGAAGTGACTCAAAATCCAAGGTATATATTCATTTCCCAAAAGAAGTACATTGGAAAATTATTGAGTAGACTTGGCATGGTTAATTGTAATCCTCTTTCTACTCCAATGGAACAAAATTTGAAGCTAACATCAAATGAAGGGAATGTGTTTTAGGATGAAACTAAATATAGACAGCCTGTGGGGAGTCTCGTCTACCTTATCATTAGTAGCCCAAGTATTCCATTTACAGTTGGGATCCTTTCTAGGTTCATGAAAAAACCTTGTGAAGAACATTGGTGTGCTTCAAAGAGATTTCTAAGGTAATTGAAGGGAACTCGATACTTCGGGCTGAAATAATCCAAGGTGGAGGACTCCAAACTAGTTGGATACATAGATTCGGACTTTGATGGGGATAAGGAGCGTGGAGTGTCTACTTCAGAATACCTCATGAGCCTTGAATCAACAACTATCTATTAGAGATCATGTAAATAATCCATTCCGACAAATTCCACTACAAAGTCAGAGTATGTCATTGTTGCAAAAGCAACAAAGAAGATTGTGTAGAGCACGAAGATACTAGAAGATTTTCAAGAGAATCAAGTGAATGCTACTCCAATTTTGATTGACAACACTTCTGCAATCAAGTTGACCAAGAATCCTAGATTCCCTATTGGAACAAAGCACAATAACACGAAGTGCCATTTGATTTGACATCATGTAAAGGCCAAGACCATTCAATCGATACATTGTTCCACAAATGAGAAAAATGCACACATCTTCACCAAAGCACTTGGAAGAGAAAAGTTTAGAGAGATGCTTGGACTCACAAACACTCAGTCGGATTAAGGGGGGCCAATGTTAGATACCTAATCCTTAGGGATTATGGTGTATTGTAAATATTATTATTATTATTCATTTATGAGTAATATGAAGCGTCGGAGTGGACATTAGACCTCTTAGAAGACAAAACCAAAGGTCATATCTCAATGTATTTACATGTGACTCACGCTAATGAAATTTATTCAAGTTTTGGAGTTATTCAAGGCCTGTCAAGAGTAAATACAACAAAGAAATCAAAAATTAAAATTTGGCTTTATAAACCCTTTGTCAACCCAGGTTCACCCAACAATACCAACAAATCCCCAAGATACCAGCCCTTTCGGCAACACTTGCAACACAGATGAAGTCTCACCTGAAATACCTATGAGAACTGCAGGAACCAGATTTCTACAACAAGGAAGGGGAACAAAGCAAAATTATAACAAATATCTCCAAGAGACTCAAATCTTCGACAAGCCATTCACTTCGACAAAGTTCATATTAACCAACTACAACATATAACTAGGGATACAATAGCATAGTTATCATTCATTCACTACTTCATTAATCACATTTAAATATCATATGATGCAACAGTAAACAAAAGAACAGATCACACACATCATAACACATTTAACACCAGATATTTAACGTGGAAACCCAACACAGGAAAAACCACAAAATCATTTATTATTATAGAGTTGCAGCAAAAGAATGCTTCATGTTTTCGCACATAGCCTACAGACTTCTCTTCATCAACTTTTCACAACGGATCTGCGCGCATAGCCTACAGATCATATCGCATTCATGCGACCCTCTCTTCAATTCATACTTCAACATAGCCAACATAGTACACTTAGCTTATAGCCAAAACATTTGACTTTTTCCCCAAAACTATTTAACCCCAAAAATCCCAACCCATTACATACTTATAAGTTATAGGCCCTTCATAGCCTTGCACCCCGCACCCACTACCCTATCCTAATAATGTAAGTGGATAAAAAGCTTTAATTGCCTAACCAACTCTATAGTTGGACATCGTCAAAATGCTTAACTTCCTTAAATCTCGATCGCTTCTTCGGAGTTGTTCACTTTGACGAACCACTTCGCCGCAGCCCCTATTCACACCATAACAGTTTTTCCAAAACTGGTACCCAAAATTTCCCGAAATCTCCTAAGGCCAAACTTGACAACGAGTTGTCGAGATAGGTTAACGACCTCCAAACTCATAGCATGTATATTGCTAGCACTTGTATATTAGTGTGGGAGCAATACGCCATGGATTATTAAGCAGCCAAGGGGAATTTTTTATCACCTGATGTCAATAGTTTCCATTTGAAATTCCATTAAATGATTAAATTCCACACTTGAACTTCCTTTCAATATAGCAAGATCTTTACTTAGCTTCACATATTGATTTTGTCTTTGGTTAGTTCATTGATGATGACCTGTGTTCTTTGGATGATGATAAAGCATCCTTGTATCTTTTATCAAGCTTTTGGAACCTTCGTCTTTTGTCATGTCATTTCATTGGCATTGTGAAATTCATCAAAGAATTAAAAAGCATCCAATAAAAGGCAATCCAACTGCTCCATGCACACACCATGTGGAAGACGAAGAAGTGTCGACAACATGAGAATAAGCAGCCATACTCACGGTGCCTTCAAGTATCAAAATCACTAGGAGACAATTGACATTAACACAAAAAATTTGGCATAAAGCACTGAATCGGGGGTAACTATTAGAGAATAATAAATGCATAAGAGTAAAAGCAATGAAGAAATCAAATATTAAAATTTGGCTTCATAAACCCTTCGTCAACAGCCATCTAATACAAACTAGCCAACGGGCCATTGGGATAGGTTAACAACCTCCAAATTAAAAGCTCATATATTGCTACCTCGTACCCACCTATAAATTACTGAGGGAGTAATACACCACAAATTTATAAGCAGCCAAGGGGAGTTTTCTATCAGACTCTTTCAACAATCGCAATTTGAACTTCCATTAAATTCTCTTCAATATAGCAGGATCTTTACATAGCTTTGTATATTGATTTTGGCCTTGGCTAGTTTGTTGATTAACTATGTAATTTGGATGACAATAAGGCATCCTTATATCTTTTGTCATGCTTTTGGTACCTTTGTCTTTTGATACTTTTGATGATTTATTGGTTCATAAGATTTTGATTCGATCTAGATTGAAGATTCTATATCGGTTCCTTTATGCCAATAGTTGATGATCTGTATTGTTTACTATCTTTCTAGACTCTGACATGCAGCAATATCATGTGCATACAAAACCTGGCCACCTGAAATATCCCACTAGAGGTACGTAAGCAAACAAACCTCTATTCCTGCCAGATGTTTATGGGTCTTGGACCATTAACCTATTTCCTTATATCCGAGGAAGACGAGCTCTTAGCCAATCAAAAGCAATTTCAGGTCATACTCTAGGACCAAGAGGTGGTTTCAGCCACTCACTAGTATCCACTAGATACCCAATATCCCATCTGATAATCAATGAGGCTACCAAAGAAGATGCATATGGTATCCAGAAGCACCTAGCATTTAACCCCCTACATGAAACCTAGATACTAAAACCCAATTGCAATACAAGTAGCCTAAGTTGATCCAATATAATAAAAAATAAAATTTAATAAAATAACACCATGGATTATTATATTAACATACACCAGAGTAAATCCATGTTCACTCGGGATCTTTTAGGCACCTAGGCATGTGCATCTAAAATGAGAAAAGAACATCAAGCATGTATAGAGATATACACCAGCTTAAAAACCTTCCCTTGAAACCAACAGATGTACAGCTTAATTTCTTTTTTATCCTTCTCTGTGTTTAATAAATCAGGAATTAAGATGGATGATGGATCTATGCTTGTTTGAAAAGCATAATGTTAAATCTAAACAAACATGGTAGAAAATTAAAATAGGGTTGTATCCTTTAATTAAAAACATGGCCTAAAATTTAAATACGGGCTCCTGAAACATGCAAGGTATTATGTATAGCCATACCTGAGAGGGCGCTCTATTCTAGCAGCTTTCCTACAGGATGGAGAAAGGAAGTAGGAAGGCAAGCCCGCGGTGTAGACTATGATGAGTGGGACATTTGAGAAAGTTCCAATTCTTTCAGTTCTTAATTCTTTCAGGGAAGATTTGCGGAATACATAAGCTACAACCTTTGAAGTTTGAACAGAGACATGCACTTACAGCAATGGCTGCAACGTTCAGGTAGAAATCGATTAGTGTTGCGTTCATCCACCTGCACTCCAACACGGAATTCTACATTGTCAGAATAGCCCAATTCTGTAATACTTGAAACAAATATAAACCGAACCATCAAAAAAACAATTTAATTGCATTCTTGTTCCATGATCTATCTCCTCTACTCACGGTGTTAGCAGGTCTGCGCGGAATGGAGAACCATCTATATAGATGGTGTAGGCAAGTGTGATGAGCATTATGAAGCCCATCGTCAGAAATGCGGCCCTCGCCACAACGACGGCAGAGAGTGAAAATTCCATAGCCGTCCTTCTTGTTGTTTGAATGTTTCGGTTTTGAGAACTGTCCGAGCTAAAAATACATCAGAGAACGTAGAGGAACAATTTAGATATGTAGGTTGGGAGGGCTAGTAGAGGAACAAATTTAGAAAAGTTGTGGCCACCGTTGCTGCAACGGTACTACACGTACATGTGGTGGAATACAGACCACGTGTATTCGTGCTTAAATTTAAATTTAAGGCATAGCCACACTTACTAAGTCATATTTATTTAATTTTGGATGGATATGTTATATACTAGCATAGATTTACATTTAAAAGGGATTTATTAAGAGATTTAATTTATTTAGCCCATTTTTAAAGAAGAAATGTTATATATACTAGTATAGATTTACATTTAAACGGGATTTATCAAGAGATTTAATTTATTTAACCGATTTTTAAAGAAAAAATGTTGAGAAAGTGTGTATCACAATGTTTATGAGTTTAATTTATCTAATGTGTGTAATTTTTTTTATATATATATGCAGTTCTAAATAATTTAAATTTAATTTGAGTCTAAATAATTTAAATTTAATTTGAGTTAAAAGATACTGCCAGCTCTGATGTTTATTATTATTATAACGATTTTGCATCTTTATATTATCAATCAAAAAAAATTTAATTAAGATATGAAAGATTAAAGTATAGTCTGATTGCATAATCTACTTAATTATTATATAAGGGGCTCAACAAAAGCATCATATTATTTATAAAAAAATTGAACATAAATATTATAAACACCTTCATATTTACCCCATAAACTTTATTAATTTATTTCAATTTTATTTTTATTTTTCATAAAAAAATTATCATTAACTTTTTATATATAATAATTATTATTTATTTTTTATTCATCCAACTTTAACATTATGCTAAGTTCATTCTCTCTTACCCACTTATTTAACTATTAAATTATTTAAATAACCCTAACTTTGTGTTTCCCTCTACTCTCTTAATCTTTATTAAATTATTTAAATAACCCTAACTCTATGTTTCCCTCTACTCTTTTAATCTTTAGTTATTGACCTTTTTCATCTCAATTTTTAATAAAGGTTTCTTCTTTATATATATATATATATATTAATATATATATATCCAATTTTAATAATAGCAGCTACCATAGGAGTATTGCGAAACTAAAAGGAGGAAGAAATATGCCAGCGGGTTGAAGAGGGAAGGAATATGGTTGTGTGATGAGTCAGTTGCTCTAACACATACTTCACAATGCCTAAGATATCACTGGCACACTTTGCGAAGTGTTCCCTAATATTAACTTTGGAGCATCATCTTTCTAATATCATATTTGTTACGGGCATTCAAACCCTATTGAATTTGTGAATTTGTGTATAGTGCATTCCTTCTTACTTACTCAATAGGTTGATGTTGGAGGGTGAAATAGATGAAAAAAATAAACTAAAATGAAATAGGTGTTTTGAAAAGAAGAAAGAATTATGTTTTGAAATGAAGGAAGAATTATGGGGAGTTGTGAAAAATATGTGTTAGCTATGACAAGGGATGTATGTATATCTAAGTCCTTAGCTCAATGGACATGCAAATAAGATGCATAGTATTTTGAATATAATCCATGCTCAATAATTTGATAATAGGTATCTAATCTAAGTTGCAAATAATCTTGTTCAATCTCATTAGTTAAAAAATGGAAGTACCTTAAATGAAGGATTCCTCGCTCTTTAAATTAGAATATAAATTATAAGGTTCCAATTTAATTCCATTTGCTCAACAATTCCAACTTAACTCCATTTTCTCAACAACAAAGAACGGTTTCCAAATTTGGTATTGATTACATAAGTGCTATAAGTGTTTCCAAATTTGGACTATACTTGTTCAAAATATAAGTGTTATGTTTTTTCTTGTGAATATGCAAAATATAATTATTTTTGTGCTATGAAATTAATATAATTTCAAGTTGTGTGTATGCTATGTTTAATAATGGACATGGTAAAGTAGATGCCATGAAATTTAGTAATGCATGCATGTTTAAGTTCCATTGCGTTCTAATTCATATAGTGCAGGCATTTTACTTCATTATGGTCCTCTCTTGAAGACTCTCTATTGGTATTATAAATACATTGGGAAGGGTTGTAATTTGAATACCCTATTTTGTGGCTATCCATCCCAAGACTAAGGGAATGGATGGCACACAAATATGCAATCAGTTAAAGCTTCTCTCTTATGCACATATTCATATTCATCTTCATGCTTAATGTGAACAATCTATGTTGCAACTTGCCACTTTACCTTAACATACATGTTATGAAACCATTGCATCATCCCTTGCAATTTCTCCATGCACACACTTTGTTGTATTCTCGTCCTCCACCATTTTGCACTTATCATTAAATGAATGACCCTTTTCTAAGTAACAAAGCACATCTGTTACTTTAGCCACCTTTGTTATCTTCCTCTTTTTCACTTCTTTGGTTTTCTTCTTTCTATAATGCCCTTATTCTTCTTCTTATGGCTTGGATCTTTGTCTCACTCTATCATTCCTCTTCATACTCTTTAATTACTTTTTTATGATCACTTGCATCTCTTTCCTTATCCTTTCCTTTTCTTTTTAGCTTAGTTTCCCATCTCTCTTTGCCATTTTTTCTTGCATAAGCAAGCAACACATTGGCACTATTGGTTCATATTTGATTTCTCTAGGGATTGTTTTTCTCTAATTCCATTTTAATGCAAAGGAAAGAGAGATGGGCTAAAATATTTATGAACACATAAATACGGAAACAACTCCTACACACAATGATGCAATCAAGGCCTAGTCTATATCATTTTCATTATGTAGAACACATAACTCTATCAAAGATAAACAAGTTTTATGTAGGTATCCAATAATTCCTACACAACAAGTTAAATACCACCTTTCTACACACATAGGATCCTGCCAATGTGTAAAAATAACACATTAAGAACATTAATTCTCTATTATAAACAACAGATAGTACACTGTTACATTTTTAGGGTGACACAACACTACTACACGAACTCTACTAATGGCATGACTTTGGCCTCCTTTGTTATCTTCCTCTTTTTCACTTCTTTGGTTCTCTTCTTTCTCTAATGCCTTTATTCTTCTTCTTATGGCTTGGATCTTTATCTCTCTCTATCATTCCTCTTCATACTCTTTAATTGTTTTTTATGGTCGCTTGCATCTCTTCGCTTATCCTTTATTTTTCTTTCTGGCTTAGTTTCACATCTCTCTTTGCCATTTTTTCTTGCATAAGCAAGAAACATATTAGCACTACTGGTTCATATTTGATTTCTCTAGGGATTTATTTTCTCTAATACCATTTTAATGCGAAGGAAAGAGAGACAAGCCGAAATATTTATGAACTCGTAAATCCGGAAACAACTCTGATACATGGTGATGCAAGCAAGGCCTAATCTATAGCACTCTTGCTATCTGGAACACATAACTCTATCAAATCCAAACAAGTTTTACATAGGTATCCAATAATTCCTACACAACAAGTTAAATACCACCTTGCTACATACATAGGATCATGCCAATGTGTAAAAATAACACATTAAGAACATTAATTCTCTATTGTAAACAAAAGAACTCCATTGTTACAACTTTAGGGTGATGCAACACTACTACACAAAATCTACTAATGGCATGGAAGGCACAAGATTGACATTCATTGAAGTTACCATGCACAACTCCTCTTTAAGTGTTTCCTTTTACAAATGCTCCTCTAAGCATATCTACATTTCTCATGAGCCTCCTTACCTCATGATATTTGATCATTTCTATGGAGATGTGATATTAAAGAATGGAAAGCATGCATACAATGGGGTGCCACTTGAAATGCTCAAGTTTAATACTTGGTGCTTACATTATGGTGGTCATGTCTCCACTAGTTTACAAACTTCAATGATGCTTGGGTTTCATTTATTGTTCACGCTCTTACATTAGGTTGTAAGCCAAAGATTCTAAAATAAAGAATTGGGAATTCTTTTAGAAAGTGTGAGTAAATGCTTCTCATGAGTACCCAAAAAGTGACATTTAGAGCACAAGGATATAAATAAGAGATCTAAGCTATAATGAAACATGTCAAGGAAAATATTATGTTGTGCATTAGAAAGTGCAATTCAAAGAGAGCAATTTAAAACGAAGAAAAGAACAAGAGAAACAAAGAATGAAGGGACCTTTTTGGAGAGTGCTTATATCTAAGAATTTGGTCCTTGCAACATTTCTATCAAATGAAAAAAATAAAAAAGACGAGTGGTATCTCATAGGCCCAAAATGAAAAGACAAATGGTATTTCATAGGTTATGATATTTTCTTGTATCTTCCACAATTATTCCATGATACTATATTTTGTTTAGTCTTTATAATTTAAATAGATTTTGGTTTATAAATATCAATTATAATAATGAAGTTAGAGAAGGTTCCACCCATAGTCTTTAATGTGTTGTATTTTTAATACTAAATTTGAGAATAGTCTCAACCATAGTATGGGTTGTTCCACCACCAATGATAGCATTTAAAAAATTTGTAGAGAGAAAAAAATTAATTGCTTTTGATAGGAATGTCACATATGTTTACTTAAGAAAACAAGACCATGTTCTCAACCATAAATGTACTTCATTCTATTCAAATTTAGAAATAGATTAAAATGCAAAATCCCTTGTATCTACATTTGGCAGGAACTATTGCAAACAAGGAAAAACCACCCAGAATAAGTCAGCTCTGCAAGCAAATCATTAAGCATAATGCCCATATTCACAATATGAAACAAAATAATGTGTTTGCATATTTGACATCCCTCATAAAATCTCCTCTCCACATGCTTTCACCATAACAAAAATACACCGCTGAAGCATTTTCCCTAGACAACATAGCCCAACAATTAATGGCCATGGGATAAAAATAATCCTAGATGCTAAAGATCGACAATCAAAGGGCACATAAGTTAAAATCTAACTAACTATTTCTTATTCTAATGAAGGAACCATTTACTATAAGTACAAGTAGTTTGATGATAGTCTTTTAAGACAAAAAAAACTAAATGGATTATAAGTAATATTGTGCAATATTTTTTTTATGTCGAAGGTTCGGTTGCTTTATAAATGGATATAATGGTAACTATTTTCAAATTTATTGTTAATAACAAAAGAAAAAACTAAAAGACATTTTCAAAATAACATCAAAAAATGGAGAAATGATTTCATGGAATTGATATTGCAATTACAAAATAAATATGTACATGTCCACTAGTGCCTAGCATTCCTAAAACATTTTCCTAGCCAAAATAACCATGAGGTGAAAGAGTCACAACATTATAAACCATATGAATCCTTTCTATAGATGTTTCTAAAGTTGATGGATCAAGTGCCTAAAGGATATCTAAGAGAAACTAAATTATATCCAAGACATGTTATGCATTGTATCTCATTCATTTTTCTAATCGCATTTCTTGTAATGTGTCCACATTAGAGTCAAGTAAGAACAAGCAAGTTATAAAGGAAGTGGTATTCACTTTTTCCTCCTATATCAATAAACTTCAAATATTATTTCCATTATATTCATTCATCTTGAAATCCATTATGTCATAGGAGGGTATTAATCAAGTAGACATTAATAAATTGCAACAAAAGTATTCACACTTAAAAATGGAAGCACATGTTGACCTCAGTTAATGATCAAAGGATCCCTACAATATCACTCTTTCTGTTGCTATAATATCTTGAATAGAAAAAATAACATATTTGTCATAGACAAAGTCTTGTAAAGTACTTCTATTCAAATGATGTATAAGGTGTATTATTGGGGAACTTTTTAAGACGTTCCTTTGCATTTAATGAGGCTAGGCATATCTTGACAAGCTCTATATCCTCTCATTT
>LPNX011004714.1:1325481-1352208 GCA_001517045.1 Pseudotsuga menziesii | reverse complement strand
GGGGATGGTTGAGCTGGGTCGGGAATATCATTGACGGCTTGCAGAATGAGTCTGGTGAGCATATTTTTGAAGACCCAATAGTTTTCTCTGCGGGAGGTGGTGCGGGTGACAGCAGAAATGGCGCCCAAGAGTTCGTCTTCCCAATCCTCGACAAGGGTTCTTAGCGTAGCCAAGAACTTAGCCTCGAATTCCATGTTGTTGGCATTTGGATAGAAAGGTGGTTCTTTCGGGTCACCAGCTCTGTTGCGTCCTCTTCCTCCTCTTGGGGGTCTTCTTTCGCCTCTAAGAGGTGCTCTTCGTCTCGGTGACATGTGGTTTGTAGAGGCCATGTGACGAAAACTGATAGCCGGAGAGCGAAGCAGACAAGGATTGCAACGGGGGAGCTCATGGCTAATGTAGGCTATAGAGGAGCGCGTGGCTAATACAGGCCATGGTGGAGAAGTTGGTGAAGCTAGCTTGGACAGGTAGGGGATGCTTTGAATGCAGATGGCGGAGAAAATGAAATGGAGGACTAGAGATGGAGCCGAATCCATAATGCACCCCACCCAAAGACCTTCCATGCAAGCCTTAATGGCTCTGTACTCGGCCTGCTCGGCCTTAATTGCTGAGGGGACTAAGTCTACCGGCATTGCTGTGGGTGCTTGCATCATCAACGAAATTGCCTAATTGTCGGTTTCCGGCAGTGTAATCTCCATTCGCGTCGTGGGCCTGAAAGGTGTCTAACCCCGGAGGTGGTGTGTTTGCATGATGCCAGTCATCGTCCATCTGATTGGCCACGTCATCTAGGGTCACGGTCATGACAACATCCTCGTCCTCCTCGTCATCCCAAGCCTCCATCATGACCACACCCTCATCATTCGGGACCGCATCCAAGTCCACGCCATCCTGTACAGTGGCCCTATCCAACTCAACCTGGTTGTCCTCCACGCCATTCTGAGCTTCCTCCGTACCCACGGCCATGGCCACGCCATCCCTGACTGACCTGTCCTCTATGTAGCCATTCATGTCACCCGCATTCAGGGAAGTATCCTCTAGAGACTTCCACTAACCATACAATATTATTAACAACTATGATTTTCTTAGAGTTTTTCCTTTTGATTGAGAATGCAAAAGCTTTCAATATAACCTTGCTTGATTTAGTGACTTAACTATATAAAACCATAAAACCATTAATCTTAAAATTGCAAAACAAACATCATGTCCTATAATTTTATATATCATAGGCTATATCTAGTGGGATTTTATCAAAAATAATGGGGGATAGAAGGACAACATGGCTAGGTCAACGACCATCTAAATTAAAATCTTGAGCAAACTACTTAGTGAAAGAGACATGGATAAATCAATGGCCATCTAAATTAAATTCTCATTCCAAATTAAACAGAAAGCATTTTAATAGTAGACACTAAAAATTCCTCTAAAACGCATAAACAATACATTGACACTTGAACTTTGGCATTGCCTTATTGGATCCAAAAAGTGATCATACATAGAAACAATAAATCGTTGAAAAGGGAGATGTATATTCATCTCCCACCACTGCAGATCTAGACATTATTTCAGGAGGAAGTCCTCCTATGGTAGAAACTATCTACATGTATTTCACCTTTTAAAGTAATCCATTTATGCGGAGAGGAACAAAGGTAACATGGTGTCTTCAAATATGGTCTCTTCATAGCAGTAGAATAAAAATTAATATGGTAGAATAAGGAAAATGAAAAACTCTCTCTTGAAGGGAAAAATATCACATTATCCTTCCATAAGACCTCAATAAGATAATCCACTAGAGTCATGTGAAAATAAAATTCTGCTATTGAGATGCCTACTTAATAAACATTTAAAATAAAATTCTGCTATTGAGATGCCTACTTAATACACATTTAATTATCAATACACCAAAAGGTAAAAACATGAGAAAAACCATTTGTATTGATAGTAGATGCATAGAATTTTCATTTAAATAGTTTGGTTCAAGTGTATCTTAGAATGAACTTTATCATAATGTTTACCAAAGTCAACTTGAGAGACACGACCTATTGTCGACTCTCCAAAATCAGGATCCAACACCTTCTCAATTGCTTGATTGTTACCATCAAGAGGTATTGTCCTAACCTTGACATTGGTTGGCATCAATGCTTGTCCAAGGATGTAACATTCCATAGTCTTTTCCCAGCTCTGGGATTACAAAATGAAATGAAACCATAGGTCAAAGTTTCATCAAGTTTTTACAACTTGTAACAAATATAATCATTTATTAAATACTGCATCTATGCAGGTAAGATGCTCAAAATTTCTCAAGGAGACAACAAAATCTCTACAGATGAAATCAATGGTGGAGCATCTACAAAATGTTGGTATAAAATAATGGTGTACGATAATCCTTCTCAATTACAATCAAGAATTATACAAACATTCCTATTAGAAGAGATACATACAGAGACTGCCTAGAATGACAAGCATTACTAGGTTTACTGGGAGAAGGTGTTGCTGGAACATTGGTTGGTAAAGAGACTAGTTCTAGAGCATAAGCTTAAAAAACAAATGGCAATGAAGCCTCTGAAAACTTATGAGAGCAATGAAGATGGTGCTAGGATGGGTGATTGGGTCCTAGGTGGCATGGCCACTTCCATTGATCCAGGGACAATAAGGTACATTGGAAACTCAGTTCTTGTCGTAGGATCAAGCCAAGAATTTCTTGCGATTAAAGATGCCATTCGAACTTTAGAAACAATGGAACAGTAGTAATGGAAAATTTGCTGAGAGATACTAAAACTTAACATGCTATAAAACTTCATACTGAAATTGTTAGAAAATAAATCAAAAGGTTTGAACAAAAGATAAATATATCATATTTCCCATCCCAACAAACTAAATGTTTTCATAGGAAAAAAGTGGTTTATTTTAAGCGCTAAACAAACATGAAAGCAATATCAATCTCATCACCATGTTTATAATTGCTTGAATTCCAACTCCATTTTCTCTTCTTATATCTGCGTCTCCAAACATCTTCTTAGATCCTACAAGCCTCTAGTACTGAACCTTGAAAGAATCTAGGGTTCCAAGGGTTTGACTAAGGTTTAAAGGAAAACAACTACAAGTTGGGGAGAGAAAATCTAAATCGATATAAGCTACAAATTCATGTGATAATTCTGAAAGACTTATATAGAAAGGTTGGTGAACGTTTGAGGTATATATTAACTTTGGGAGAGACATATGTACTAAATGTCATCGAATATTGCACAATCTCTCTTAAATATGGAAGCCAATATTAAAATCCTTAAAAGTTTCTCTGCATATTAAATTGCTTATAAATTTACTTCATAATGTTCCATAGCTCCCAAGTGGTGGAAACAAAATGAGAAGTCGTTGGAGTACAAACTTATGGTATTTGGATTGGTTAGGGTCTTAATTGAAATCATTGAGAGTGTGTAAGAGGAATGAATGTGGAAAGATAGTAACAGATATCGTAGGTAAGCAGTGACTGTGAAGCCCCTCTTTCTTTTACTATTGGCCCCTAGATTTACGCACATTCATAAAGGCGCTCAATCAATACCCACCTTCAACACTTTTCAAATCCATTTATACAACATTTAAGCTGCCCTTAAATGCTTATTTCTTCGTGGTGTGGGCTACCTAGGGCCTGTTAACAATTCCCAATAAACTTCCAATTGCTTTCAGTTAATCCATGTGTGAGATATAATTCTTTGCGTGTATGAGAGTTGCTCTTATTTTCCCTCCATACATTGCAGTTAGGGTTTTATTGATAGCTTGGATTTTCTAGATTTTATTACAACTTGTCTAGTTTTACCTATATTAGCTATTAAGGCATAGTAAATTATGTCATATCACCACCCATACCTGTCATGTTGTACATCAATTCTTCGAATTCCAACTCTATCTTTAACTCCAACAATTTATTACAATCGTTGATACAGAGGAAAAATAAAAATTGAGAATTTTTCCACATGAATCCATGCAAAGGGATGCATGTATATGTTTGCCATGTTGATGCACTGTTCCAAATTTAAATGCTGGAGAAAACTCTATCGGAAACGACAATTCTGAACAACTTGCACAATTAAACTCTCAAATTGAAACTAAACATATAGCAATTCAACCCAACAATAATTTCACTATTAAATATCTGCAAGATAATTTATTTAATTTTTAAGATCATTAAAGGGATTGTATAAATTACATCGGTGGACCATAAATTAATGACTAAAATTAAAAATTACAAGGATTAAATTTCTCAGAAATCGTTTGATTTTATAAGATTGCATTGAGGATTAAGGCCATTTATTAATTGTTGTTATATGTATGGAAATTGCACGTCTTAAGGGGTAATCTTTATAGTTTAGAAGAGACCCAGTCATGAGAGTGCATGGGCTCTTGGCGTTTTAAGATGAATCTGAGGACTACCTGACAAGATGGAAGCACTATGACATAGGTTGATGGTTGTAGGAATCCAAAAGTAAAATTTCAAGAATGAGTAAATTTTTATTAAATAAGCAGAAATTTTGATTTTCACATTAAGGATTACACATGTTGTAGAATACCTCTTTTCTACTTGCAATTTCAATTCCAATTACAAAGATAATTACAATTTCAAAGACTCTTGACAATGTTCGAAATATATGGTGCAATGTGATTTTACCATGTAAAAAGAAGCCAAGGTGTTTGTTTTCAGTCCACAGAAGCCAAGTCCTGCTTGATCCATTCATATTACGCTTGGAACCAACATAAACTTTGTGAGATTTTGATAAAAGGGTTTTAGAAATTAATTGAAAGGATTTAGATTTAGTATTTGCTCACTATTTTCTGTCCAATTATGCTTGGTTGACATTACAATGAAGTGCACTAGTCCTTGATTGATAGAATGCCATGGCTTGTCCTTTGTAGTCGTGGGAATCGAAAAATATCTTTCGTAAGGGACACCGCATTCTCCACCAAAATATTTAGTCCCATAATTTGATTCACTATGGGGATAATCTCTGCAATATTCTAGTCATTTCCCACATATGTTTTTGAATAACACACCATAGAAGATATGATCAATGTTGAATATGATAAGAAAGTGTTTACACATTTAAGTTGCAATTTACCGTTCATGGTTACCAATGGATTTCATGTAAGATAGCTGAGAAGCAATCACACTAATCATTTGAAGGAAGAAGTCCCACTCAACGAGAAGACCCATGGTGTAGCTTATATCTCCAATATGGAAAATATAATCCACCTAACCCATTGAAACTTCTTCTGTCATGGCCTCTATAATTTCGAGGGACCCTGGATGTAAATTAAATTTATTCTCATCTTACTGATCTATATTTTCATCTTACAATTCTAAAAATTTATACTCCATACTTTAATTTTGGAAATAAACCAAGTGTTCTCATAAATCCCTCTTCAAGGTTCGTATGTAACTCTGAATTTGTTAATTACCACCCGAGGGATTGCATTTATAGTTTTGTTTAACCTCCTTCATGTTTATAAAGTTTATATTTTGTACTTGAATTTTTGGGGATCATAAATTAAAGTTATCCAGCTATATCAAAATTTTATACCTAAATGTAATGCTCATCAAATGCATCGCGAGGAGCCTTACCCATGTCATCGAAGGGAAAAAATCGAACCTCTCCGGTTCCTGATGCAAGAGGGGTGGAGAATCTCACAAGAGAACTCCAACCCATGTTATCACTGCAAAACCCACATATATATATATATATATATATAGTAGAGTTAGTAAACTTTTAGCTAATTCTTAACCAATAAAACTATTTTAACATTTACGCAAGCCTGCAAGCATTTTGTCTATTTGTACCTTCCATATATGTAAGTATAGTTTTGAGAAGGAACCCCTCATGGGTTTGTCACCTAGTTTGAGTAAGCTTTTGTATCAGGTGAATCTTGCAAAGTTCCTTGTTGAATCGTCATTTGTTGATAAGGTTTTATTTGCAAAGGAAAGAGAGATAGGCCGAAATATTTATGAACTCGTAACTCCAAAAACTAGGAGACGAAAAAAGGAAATCCAAACACCTTGTCGAGTTTTACCTATATTAGCTATTATGGAATAGTAAATTATGTCATGTGACCACCCATACATGTCATGGTGCACATCAATTCTCTGAATTCCAACTTTCTCTTTAACTCCAACAAGTTATTACGATCGTTGATATAGAGGAAAAATAAAAATTGAGAATTCTTCCACATGAATCCATGTAGAGGTATGCATGTATCTGTTTGCCATGTTAATGAGTTGTTCCAGTTTTGATTGCTGGAGAAAAATCTGTTGGAAACAATAATTATGAATAGGTTGCACATACAAGTTATTATGAACAACAATTATGAACAGCTTGCACATACCCTTACCTCCAATGTATGCACAAATGGTATCGACTAGCGATGGATAACCCTAGGGTATCCTGCAACAACAACCAAGTACAACTGCTTCAAGATTGGGCTAGGAACAAAATCTTATCGAAGATTTGACGAGACGGATGAATGGGAACTTCTAAGGATGTTAATGTTTTGAGAAATAATGGAGATGCTTGAACTTTAAAACTTTTATCAATGATATGCTAAGGACATGTAACAATTAACAATTCAATCACACACAATAATTCATCCACAACAAAAGATGTACCCTATGGAAAATAATCATAATAGATAGGATGAAAACCCCCAACAATTCTTCAGAGTATAATAGATAGATTGCAGAGAATGACTTTTACAACATAAGCATATTGCTCGATAAGAGAGAATACGAAGAAAATGAGAAGAGAGATCCACTGTAACAACTGTCATGAACTTTCCATATGCCTAACATATTAATAACAATCCATAATGACTCACATGCAAACCATAGTGAATGGTTGCATGAGAATTAGCCACATATGCATTACAATTTCAAATTTCCTTTCTTGGAAGAATCAATCCATGGATTGAATCTTCACCATGCACAACTAATGCACCATATCTTCAATCATGGATATTAACGGATAGCTAACTGACATTGTAGTGAACTCAATCTCTAACTAAATATTGATGACTTAGTTAACAAGCTAACATAAGTGTCATAGTGCAATAACTCAAGTGTCGCATGAAACACACTTTCTTAACTAAAGTGTCGTCCTTTGATTAACTTAAGTGTCTTATGTTAACTAAAGTGTAAAACACTTTAGTTAACTAGTCCATATTTCTTTAATCACGTAGTTAACCATTATTAACTGAATCTTGTTGATTGATGAACACAAAGCTCTTCTTTACTTAACTGAATGTTGATCATTAATAGTTTAATTTATTATTGTCCTAATCTACCTTCTTGTCTCGATCCGCGGTTCAATCAACAACACATTACCAACATGACACCACAAGACATCAGCCCGACAGAGCAAGCTCAGTAGGCAACACCCACGATGCAGGTGCAATTTCACCTGAGATATCTTAATGGGTAATAGCCAGAACCATATTTCCATAGTTGGCGAGGGATTATAGTCCCTTGGCACGCGGCCAAGGTTCTCGACAAAGACGATTGGATGGAGTCTTTCACTCTGCGACAATGGCGCAGAACATGCCACAGGTCACCCGCGTGACATGATAATGTCTTTAAACCTTAAAGATCTGCGCAACTCTGCGACACATCCAATTCCTTATATTTGACAGACAATGCGCAACTTATGATTATACTTAGCATATTAACCATGAACTCATACACAACGGTTCAACAATACTTCTACATAGTCATTCATTCATCTCTTGGCATACATTCTACAAAAACTGTAACCGCGATAACGTAAGATAAGAAAACATTCACATAAAAATTCACCATTCAACCATATAACACAGGAAATAACGTGGAAACCCATCTGGGAAAAACCACCAAGGTGCTCTTCATATGGCATGAGAAATATATGTAGCACCTTGTAGCCTGTAACTTGCAGATTGTTCTTAAGATATGTCTTTCTGACTCAATCGAATTTCTCTCATGCTCTCTGGTTTATTGCTTCTATCTAATCCTATTGATACGCACAAAGCCTAGATCGACTCTTCTACTTTACTAGCATTCTGCGCACACAGCTGCAAGATCTGCGGGTCAACATCATTCTACTTCTGCCAGAATCTCCTCTGAGTCGACTACCGAATCTAACCTTATATTATCTACTAACTACCAACTGAACAAATCTTATCTAACTTGTCTAACTCTTATACATAGAGGGTTCCTTCTATTTATAACATTTTCTAGACCACGCAGGGCCGACTGAGTACTACTCAGTTATTACATACTCAAATGGTTACAAAATATCTTTGTTACATTAAATTCCAGCCCATACCTAGCCGCGGAAGTCCTGCATGCATTAACCACAACCTTAACTAGCCGCAGAAACATCCTTCCACAAAACTGTCCTTCCATCTTCCGCCAATTATTCCTTCAACTATCTTCCTTGACTTCTTCCTGCTCATCATTAACTCTTCTACATGCCTCTTCCACCGACTCGGATCTACTTTTCTCATCACAGCTATCTTGTCGCAACTTCCTCTGCTCTGCGCTTCCTTTCCTGCCTTTCTCCCTCACGCGCATGTTTTATCTTTCTGCACCAATTCATTTTCTTCCTTCTTGACCTACTTTTCCCTTGTCGTGCGTGCACTTTTCCTTCCTTGCTTGTGCGTCTCATTCTTCCTTGTGCACTTTTCCTGGCCTAACAGGCCCCCAACACTCACATGTGGCTCGTCCTGAGCCACTAAGAAAAAGGGCACTTCTTTGCAAAATCTCATGCCGTAAAACTTTACTTTTTCTTGCAAAACATATGTCTCTGATGCAGGCTCAGGCTGCGCAGGAGGACCAACCTTGTCATGGAATTCCTTCACCATATGTTTCACTCTAGCAACTTTCTTTGTGACTTCCTCTGCCTGTGTGGCCAACTGCTCTACGTGGTTGGAACTGATATGTTCTGACAGTCCTACTTCTAGTGATTGTGCCATATGTTGAAGCTTCTGTTGCACCGGCTGAATAAGTTTCGTGAGTTGCACTGCTTCTGATTGGTGTGCTTCCACCTCCATTTCCCTAGTCCTCTCTTGGTCACGAAGAGCCTGGACTTCCTAGTGTAGCTACTTGATCTCTGTCATCTTTGTAACCTTTTCCTGAAAGGGCAGATTTTTCATCTCTGCCTTCGCTGCACTGATTTTCTCGTCATCTTGCCTTGCACTTTACCTGATCTTTTCTCCAGGCACATCTTCCATAAGTGCTTCCCATATCATGGAAATAACTTCAACTTCCTTTGTGCAAAGTGTTTCTCCATCACTTATCCTTCCAGTAGCCTCAGACTCTGCTCTTCTTCTCTTTTCGAGCACCTCAGGAGGTGTGCTCGGTACCTGCCTAGCCTGAAGCTCCTCAACCTGCTTATTTAGCTCTACTTCAATCTGCGACAGCCAGACAACCTTGGAAGCTAGATCTTCATCTTCCTGGCCCTCTTCCGGTGGGAAGTCTATGACTACGCCCTTAATGGCTTCTGCTAGTGCAATGCGGTTGTGCTCACACGCCTCTATTTCTTGCTCTTTCTCTTTTAGGAGGGCCTTGCGCTGCTTTTCCTTCCTTTGTCGTTTTGTTTTCTGATAGGCAACCGCATTCTCCCGCAGTCGTATTTCCATCGCGTCTGCCTATTGTAGCTCATAGAATTCACCCAATGAAATATTGGAGAATTCGATCTGCAATGTTGCAAACTCTTTGACAACATCATCAAAGGCATCCATGGCAGTCCTTGTCTCCATTGCGCACCCATGGATTTGTACTTTAATTGGCGGCACTAGCTCTGGCATTACAAATGAAACGCTGGGACCCACGCCATATGTATCGGCCTCAACAATGGTTTTGACATCGTTAATGGCATCTATAAACTCATTCAAGTGCTCGGTTACTTGACCAACCAAGTTTACCGACTACATGTTCAACACCTTGAGGCTTTTCTTGGCGACCTCAGCTACAACACTTGCTAGCTCCTGAACATCGTCCTCTGTAAACGTGTTCGTGTTGGTCGCTATGTCGTCTTTTCTTTTCTTGTGCAGTGGCCCGTGCTGTTGTTGTTGTTCTTTCCAATGATTGTGGGTCTCCTCTTCAGTAGGTGTCTACTCTTCATCGCTTCGATGGGATCCATAATCACCACTATTATCATCGTTGTCTTGACCATCGCCTCCATTGTTTCCTTGTCTATTTCCTTGGCAAATTCCAGCATCACCGCCTGTGCCAGCATTTCCACCTTGGTTTGCTGGTGGGTCTTCTTACTTTTTTGTTTCAGGTAGCGGCTATGCCAGTGGGCCGCATCATTCTTCAGGACACTCCACGACAATAACATCCACATCCTCATCCGTGATCATGAACCCTACTTGGTGTGCTTGCTTGGACGGGTCCTTCTTTGGCTCCAAAATCATGTTATGCCCTCCTGCCTGAAAATTTATGAAAGCAACATACCTGTGGACCGTTGTTGTTTGAATTCTATGGGCTCTCATGACAACATCGTGCAGCGCCTCCACATGCAGAAAGAACTCAATGTTACTATCCATTTGGCGGATCTTGTTTTTCTTGTCCTCCCACAGGTTCTGGTATTTTGCGCCTAGGAAAGGTAGTGGGACGTCCATTGGCTCGTAATATGGTGGGTTGGACCACAAGGTGAACGATATCAAGATGAGCATCCAGGAGTAGTGAAATTTGTGCTTCAGGTCCTCCTGCACCTGCTCTGCGTCATCGATTAGTTCATTCAGTAAGAACTAGGACCAGTTGAAAGTCACACCTTGTGAGCATAGCTCGACCATCTCTACTGCTCTAGTGGTGCATTCATTTGGCCACATCTTGTGCAACAACTTGCGCCACAGGATCCTTGTGGTGAACTGCACGCCAAATTCTTCGATCTAGGGAATGGAGAATCCCCTTCCTGTGCACTGCAGACTATAAATCTGCTTCATTTTAGTGGTATCCCTTCCCTGCTGCAAATATAGTGCGAGATCGTGTCCTTTCTTGACAGTCCTGTAATCGATGAGATAAGCTCAACGTTGACTAGGTATGGCCAATTGAGCCATAAGAACCCTCTGTGGAAAAAGACCAGCAGTTGTTTCACATATGTGTTGGATTGCATGTGTTGGCATCTTTCTCCTTCTTGTCTCAAGCCATGGTTCAACAACAACACAATACCAACAAGACACCACAAGACATCGACCCGACAGAGCAAGCTCAATCGGTAACTCCCACGAGGCAGGCATAGTCTCACCCAACATATATAATGGGTAACTGCCAGAACCATGTTTCCATAGCTAGTGAGGGAATTATAGTCCCTTGGCACGAGGCCAAGGTGCTCGACAAAGGCGACAGGATGGATTCTTACTGTAGCACGTAAATAGTACAGAGAGGCGTTGCAACGTGTGTGCGACCCAACCTCATCCTTATAACCCAACAAATGGTGCGACAACACGATGCAGCTGATCCCCTATACTCAATCAGACAGTGCGCGACTATATTTGGACTTAACAACTTAACCATGCTTCATACATACCATTCCAACCAACACTTAACCATTCATTCATAGATAAACCCGATTATGACAGACATTCACTAGTAACTTTAATAACATATAGTATGAAAATATTCATGTAAACATTCATCATTCAACAACATTCATTCATATACACAAGGAATAACGTGGAAACCCATCTGGGAAAAACCACCAAGGTGCTGTTCATTTGGCATGAGAATTGGATATAGCACCTTGCAGTCTGCGACCTACACATTGTTCTTAATATATGTCTTTGACTCAATCTTCTTGCTCTCATGCTCTCTGGTTTATTCTTCTATCTACTCCTACTGATCTACACACATCATGGATTGACTCTTCTATCCTACTATCTACGCACTTAGTTGGATATTCCTTCTATGTCTAGCAGTCTATGCACACAGCTGCATGATCTGCAATTAAACAACCTTCTACTTCTACTCAATCTATCTGAAATCCAGTGGAATCTAAGTGACTCTCTGACTGTGACTTATCTATATCGTTGAATCCTTATATAGAGTGGGTTCCTCCTATTTATAATATTTACAAGACCTCCCAGAGTCGACTAAGTACAGCTCAGTTATTACAAACTCAACAGCTTACAAAATATCTTTCGTTACACAAATGTCGGCCCATACCTAGTCGTGAAAGTCCTGGAAGACATTAACCACGGCTTTAACTAGCCACACAAACGTCTTTCAGCTCATCTGTATGAGTCATAACTAGCTGCAAAACTGTCCTTCCTTCTTCTGTTGGCTCGTCCTTCTACAGTATTCCTTGACTTTCGCCTTCCAGATTTAACTTCTCCACCTGCCTCTTCCACCAACTCGGATCTGCCTTCCTTTTTGCAGATATCATGTCGCAAATTTCCTCCTGTTCTTTCTCCATCGTGCGCATGCTTTCATATTTTCTGCATCTATTCCCTCTTAGCCTGCTTTTTCCTTCTTTCACGTGCGCCATTTTCCCTTCATTTCTTTTGTGGGTTCTTCTTCCTTGTGCACTTTCCTTGGCCCTTTTCCTGGCCCAACAGGCCCCCAACACTCACATGTGGCTTGTCCCGAGCCACTAAACAAAAAGGAACTTGTCTGCAAGAACGTCCTGCCACAAAACTTTACTTTTCCCCAAAATTTATGTTTCTGGCGCAGGTTTAGACTGAGCGGGATGACCAACCTTGTCCTGGAACTCCTTCACCATCTGTTGCACTTTAGCGAATTCCTCTACGACTTCCTCTGCTTGTACGGCCAATTTCTCTACACGGTTGAAATTGATATGTTCTGATGGTCCTACCTCTAGGGATTGTGCGATTTGTTGAAGCTTCTGCTGTACAGGCTGAATAAAGCCTATGAGCCACACGACCTCTAACTGATGCATCTCTACCTCAGCTTCCCTATTCTGCTCTTTATCATGTAGAGCCTGAACTTCCTTCTATAGTCACTTTATCTCTGCCATTTTTATCACCTTCTCCTAGAAGAGTAGTTTCTTTATCTCTTCGTTTGCTACGCTAATGTTCTCATCGATCTGTCGCGCGATTTTCCTTATGTTTTTTGCAGTTTCATCTTCCAGGAGTGCTTCCCAAATCATGGAAACAATGCCAACTTCCTGTGTGTAGAGTGTTTCTCGCCCAATAATATTCCGAGCAGCCTCAGACCTTTCTCTTCTTATCTCCTCAAGCACCTCAGGAGGTGTGCTTGGTACCTTCCTAGCCTGAAGCTCCTCAACCTGCTTCTTTAGTTCCACTGCGATGTGTGATAGTCAGGCAACCTTAGCTACTGAATCTTCATCTTCATGTCCAGCTTCTGGTGGGAACTCGACGACAACGTTCTTAATAGTTTCAGCGAGTGGAACCCTACTTTGCTCACACACGGTAATTTCCTGCTCTTTGTCCCTAAGGATGGCCTTCCATGCCTTTGCCTTCTTTTGCTGCTTTGTTTCTTGATAAGCAATGACATTCTCCCACAGCCGTACTTCGGTCGTAGTTTCCTGCTGGATCTCATAGAATTCGTTTAATCTTAGTTTGGAGAATTCTATGTGCATGTTCTCGAACCCATGCATAGATGTATCAAACTTAGTCGTTCCTATCTCCATTACCTACGCCTATATATTTATCTTGATCCGAGGCACCAGCTCGGGCGTGACTAATGGGACACTTGGATCCATGCCATATGTCTCAGCCTCCATAGTGGCTTTGCCATCGTTTATGGCCTCTGCTAGTTGATTAAGGTGTTGCGTCACCTGATCAACGACACTTGTCTGTTGTATCCTTAAAGTGGTGAGGTTGTACCTTGTGACATCTGCGACAACTTGTGCTATCACACAGACATCCTCCTCAGTCAAGGTATCTGTGTTAGTCGTTTTGCTTGCTTTCCTCTTCTTTCATAGGGGTTCCTATCCTTGTTGTTGCATTTGATGATGGGTTGGGATGTCCTCCAGACTAGGCATGCGATCTGAATCATTATGATCAGATCCACCCCCACCTGCATTATCATCTTACTCTTCCTCTTCTTGCAAGCGATTATCCTGGTCATCGCCTTCTTCATTTTCTTTCCCATTAACTTGGTGCACTGGTGGGTCCTCTTCAGTTTGTCCCTCGGGCAACGGTTCTGCCAGTGGGTCGTGTCATTCATCCGACCACTCAATAATTTTCTCCACATCAGCAGCAGTGATGATGAACCTTGCGTTGTGTGCTTGTTTTGTTGGGTCCTTCTTTGGCTCCAAAACCATGTTATGTGCAACGGCTTGGAAAATGATGAAGGCCGCATACCTACGCACCGTCACAGCCTGGACTTAGTGAGATTGACGGACAACATTGCACAACGCCTCTGCATGCAAAAAGAACTATATGTTGTTAAACTTCTGCAAATCTTGTATTTCTTGTCTTCCCACAAGTTCTGGTACTTTTCCCCATGGCAAGGTAGTGGGACGTCCATTTGTTCGTAATTTGGCGGGTTGGCCCACAGGGTGAACGATATCAATATGAGCAGCTAGGAGTAGTGGAATTTTTAGTTAGGGTCCTCCTGGGCCTGCGCATCATCGTCTATCAGCTCATTCAACAAGAACTACGAGCAGTTAAAAATCCCACCTAGCATGCACAACTCTGCAAGCTTGATTGTTCCTGCAGTACACTAAGTGGGCCTCATCTTGTGTAGCATCTTAGAAGAAAAGATCGTTGCGGTGAACCGCACAGTTGCGTCTTCGATAGGGCCAATCATGAAGCCCCTTTTTGTGCGTTGAAGGTTATACTTCTGCTTCATTTTGGTGGTGTCTTTATGGGCCAAGTATGGTGCGGGGTCTTCTCCTTCCTTTAGCAGACTCGTTATTGCAGCAATAAGCTCGACGTCAACCGGGTATGGCCGATCGAGCCATAGGAATCCTCTGTGGAAATAGACTAGAAGTTGTTTCACGTATGTGTTGACCTGTAGACTGTGGCCAAAATGCAGCATAAAAAATAGGTTTATCAAACCTGCGTGGCCAACGCCCTCAGCCCATTGCATTGTCCTTAGCACCTGTGGTCCAGTTGGGTCGGGATGATCCGGGACCATGCAATCCAACCTTTTCAACCGTTTCTGTTGTCGGGTGTCGAAGTCCTTGAACTTCAACTTGATGATCTTTTGCATTATGTCCACCAGCAGGGGAACGTTCTCAGGGATTCTTAGTGCTATCAGAATTGTATTGGCCTTCTTTGGAAGCTCCACTTTCTCCACATCGGCTTTCCTTGATAGAATGTAATGGGGGAATTTTTTGTCGTCGTCTTCAACATCGGGTCCTATTTATGGTGGTGAGTCCTCTTCCATGTGGTCGTCCTCCTCTGGATCTTCCTCCATTGGTGCTTTGTCGGTATTGCTTGGAACATCCTTAGCCTTCTGTTTCCTTGCCATCCCAGGATGGGATGACTGTCTAGGAGCACTTTGGCCAGCATGTGTTGGCTCTCTAAAGGGTTGTACAGCTGCAGCTGCAACTAGCAATCTCTGAAATGGGTTTGACACAGGGAGTGAACTAGGGGTTGGAATATTGACGGGGGTGGCCGCAGGTCTAGGAGCAACCGTAGGTCTAGGTGCGGTATCCAGGGCAGGTTGTTTCCTGGTTCTCACCATCTGATCAGTGTTTGGTTGCAACTATGGTTGTTGTACTTCTAGCGATTCTACTTCTTCTTCCTCAATTGGGAAACTAGAAATAATGGTTGCGTTGGATAGCTCGCTCTCACTGAGGATCTCAATTACCATGGGTGTTGGCTTAGTTTGTGACAGGATTCAGCTCTGGTTCTTTCGGCTCTCTCTGTGTGCGTAAAAGAATGCTTGATGGTGAAGCCTTGTATTTATACGTGCCCCAACACTCTATAGTCGTCATGCAATCAAAGGTGGATGTCCAATCGATCACATGGGCTTCTCGATCGACATGTTCCTTTTATTAACTCTGCTACTTGATCGGTGGGTTGTACCTGTCAACATAGTTATGGCAGTTATGTCGAGGACGGTTGACGGGACCAAAAAGCACGCTGCCATTCTCCTCGTATCTTGTCGAATTAATGATGCTTATGTTACAACAAAATCCTATCACCTACATGTGATAAGATCCTTAACACTTCTATTTTCCCTCAATCCCAAACTTAGAGTGGAAACAGTGCTCTGGATGTCAATTTTACATTAAAAAACCCTAGCACCACTTTTTCCCTTTAGCTTATGAGCGGTACCTTATGCAACACCGCCTGAGTCCTGTTACAGATAAGTGGTGCCACCGCATATGTGCTTTGTTCTTGAAGCGATTCTTACCTACACCACTCTATCATAAAGGGGTATAAGCAGTGCCCTTGGTAAAAAGTGAAAAAAGGATATTTCTTGAGGCTTCTAGAATAAGAGCCTCATGTCTAATCTTATCCCTACTCACCTGGGTTGGTTAAGGTCAATATCCCTCTTTGTACGATCTTGTGGCCACCTCACCCACCAATCTCTCAACCATCCTATCCATTTGAGTCCTATAAATACAAGCTCATACTCCATGGTTGAGGGGGGAGAACTGAATAGTAAAGTTATGCCGTTGAATTGACTGTCTGGACTAATCCATTAGAGAGCACAAGAGAGCAAGTTGGAGCTATAGGGGATGAGATGTTTGTCTTGTGAAGGAGTTTGTCGACACTAAGGCACATGGTTGTAAGATCTTTCATTTATTTTCTAATGCAAAGTTGATTTCCTTCTCACATATCTGTTGCACTGATCTCGCATATATGTTATTGGATTCCGTAGTCACTAGTATGAATGTGTAGGTAATTTTCTGGTAGCTTTGATGTCTTTGTATGTTTGATATGTCTTACAGGTACATAAACTCTTTATCAAAGCATCATTCCAGGTGTCTATAACATTCAGGGAAGGTCTTCAGCCTTTGTCATTCACTCATTTGTTCTAGATCTGAACCATTCAGACCAGAGGAACAAATTCTGTCCGTAGAAGGTGCAATATTCTTGGCAACAAATCTGGTGACCATACTGGGGAGAAAGCAAGTTTCAGTTGATCTAACTTTCCTCAGTCCTTGAACACTTGTCCGAATCCAAGCTCTAGTCTGTAACTCTCTTCAGTCATATTTGCCATCTGACTTAGTGAATTTTTGGTTTAAAACTTTCAGATCTGCTCAGATCTGAACGGCTTTGACTTTACATGCTTTGTTTTACTGTTAATTCATCAGTCTTTGTATTGATTTGAGCAATTTTTAACTTGAATTTTTGTTCTCTTAAATGTTCTGGATTTATTCAAGGAACTGCGCATGTGTTGTAGGCAATAAGTGGTGCCACCGCCTGAACCCCGTGAGCAATAGATGGTGCCACCACCTGAGTGTAGTGATCCAGAAGCAGTGCTGACCCAGAACCGCTCTATCAAAAACCCCTCTAGTGCGGTGCCAGGTAGGCCTTGTTCCAGAACTTGGTTTCTTTTGATTTTTTGCAAAAAGTAGGGTTTTTCTTTCTTTCAGCCCTGTACTGTTAGGCTTGTTTGTTTGAATCTGGATGCTCATGGTTAAAATATTTTGTGGTGAAAGTTTGTTTTATTAAAAGATTCCAAAAGCTAGGTTAGGATTGTTGATTATTCATTTGCCTTCATGTTTGATTGGTTGTGATTCTAAAAGGAACTATTGAAATCTTAGGTTTCAGTTAGATCTATTTTCATTTCATTCATAAAGACTAAAAGAAAGACCACTTGATTATCATCTTAATTTCATTTTTTCCATAGAGGAATTCTTTTTGCTTTTAAAAAGAATTTTTTTTGTTGAGATTAGGTCATTATGTTTACTGAGCATAGGGCACTGGATCACTGATTAGCCTCACAAGCTTTCAGGTTCCCTTTGTTCTTTTGTCTCTCTTGCATTATTACTGTCTCACCAAAAGAAAAAATATTGTAGTTTTAAATTAGATCTAGCTATGTTTAAAAGAAAAATCGAAAAAATAGATTGCATATGCATGTAGAGTGCTTGTTGTTTTTCTTTTAGGAAAAGAGACTCTTACCCATCTGATTGTTTTCAAATAGAAAATGAGTTTGGAATGTGTGCTTGTCTTTCGATTTGATTTGTTCAAAATAGTTGTTTGGGAACTTTTTGTTTTCAAAACAAAAAGAAAAGACTCTCTCTCCCTCCCATAGGTAAGAATATCTCGAACGGTAAAGTGAAATATTTGAATTTACATATCTACATGGTTTTACTTTTTCTGTCAAAATTCCATGCATTCACCTAACCGTTCACTTTAAAATTAACGGTAGTTATAGCCTTAAAATTTGTATAGAAATTTGAGTGATAGGCTAGAGATGTGTTCAGGCGTCAATAAGTGTAGGAGCTGTCGTTACTTGTCCGCACTACATCCCGGGACTCGCGCGGTTCTTCCACGTACCATCGGTATATCGAATGGCCTTTTGTGTACCCTTGAGGTATATAGAAAGGTACTTCACATACTTGATTGTATATAGGAAGGTCCCTTGTGAACGGTTGTGCATTAGACATCACTACTACTAATTTGAGCTCCCACGTTCCTTGCTTATATCGAGAGACCCCACTAGGATACCCTATCTATCTGAGAAAAGCCCTTTGGTTGTCTTGCTTGGAGCCATACACCGAAAACAACATTCGGGGAAATTACTACACATGTACCTAGTGTATATTGTGAGTGGCACCTTCTTGACAATCCCAGTGAGAGACCGGACTATCTGAACTCCTCTTGTCATTTAAGTTTGCTTGTTTGGCCTGTAGCTTGAGTAGGAGAGTTTTTGGTGTGTTTTTTCTAGTTTCAAAACCTTAGGTTAGATAGGAACTATGCAAATTGGCTGAGTTGAGACAATCCAGGAGAGTACGAGGCTTGCCACTTGATTTTCCTCCTGTTTTGGGAGAAAATCCTATGGAAGCTATCGACCAAGGAGCTGCTACCAACTCCCATGTCGGAGAAAATGTGGTTGCAGAAAGTGGAGATCAATATCCTTTGCACAGTCCTCCCTTGGATCAAGAACCTTCTAGGGGTAATACTTCTTTCCATTCTCCCATAGAAGGCTGTATTGATGATACCAACCACCCAGATTATGGTCTCGATGCTCCATTTTGGGATACCTCCATGGGACAGGCCATTGCTTCATTTGGTGCCCGTCCAGCCTCTTCTGAACAATTTTCACCAGCTTAAGAAGAATGTAGACAATACCAGGCAGCCATTCTCCGTGCACAAGACTTTGAAAAGAGAATAGATAAAATATTGGCTACACCACCACCTGGCTCGACAGTTTTCCCTCGTAATGCGGACCCTTGACTTGCTAGATATCGCTCACTTGCTAATTCTATGAAACCCATTGAACCTATTTTAGATCGTGCTGTGACTCTGCATAATCCAGTTCAAACCACCAACCCCACCACCTCCCATATTATGTCTGTTCCAAATCCTCCTGGGTGTTCTACACCCGGGGGACAACATTCAATTCCTGTTTCATCAATACCTTCTAGTGCCGAGGGGCAACCCCCGACACGACCTACGTTATATGACAATGGAGTTGTAGCTAGTAATGGACAGACCACTAATATAGGGAAATCTGCATTCTATGTCCCTCCTACCTATACGAATGTATTTAACCCCTCGTCATGTTTAGGTCAGCCCTTTGGGGGTATGGTTATCCAATAAATCAAGTACCTACAGGAAATATCAATTACCAACCCACCCCTACAGGAATACCATATAATGGAGTTCCCTATCCTGGTAACACTTTCACTCCATGGGGGAAACCTAACTGGTCCTACATGCCAACTATGGGAGGGATACCTATACATATTGCTGGGGGCGCCAAAGGACCACCTTAGGGAGGTTCCCCCCCTGGAGGGCCTGGAGGCCTTCCTCCTAATGTTCCTAGCGAGCCTGGTGGTCCTGGGGGGCCTGGCGGATTTCCTCCTAATGGTCCCGATGGGTCTGGTGGCCTTCCCCCTAGTGGTTCTGGAGGCTCTGGAGGTTTTCCTCAAAGGGGCCCTGGAGGGTCTCGTAGTCCTCCTTCTGGTGGTCCAAGTGGTCCTAGTGGCCCCGACGGTCCTGGTGGTCCCGACGGTCCTGGTGGTCCTGGAGGCCCTGGTGGTCCTCCTCCTGGAGGCCCGATGGTCCTAACAGTCCCGATCCTAGAAATAAACCCCCTACGGGAGGATCTTCAGGAGGTTCATCATTACAACAGCCATATCAACAACTTGTGTATCAGTCTACTTATGGTCCTACTGGTGGTTACATGCCTTATCAATACTACCAGTATGTAGAACCTAATCGCCAATTACCTTTCCTAGCAACCTTGGACTTTCCTGATTTGTCCAAGTTGATTAATGATCCCATTCGACATCACCCCTCGTGGCCTACCATTCTGGTAAAGTTACCATCGGACATTCCAAAATTCGATGGAAAGCAGGGAGATGATCCAAAAAACCATGTCATGACATTCCATTTGTGGTGTTCCTCGAAATCCCTAATGGATGATTTAGTTCATTTAAGACTCTTCCAGCGAACATTGACCAGTACGACCGCGAAATGGTACATTGAACTTCTGCAACATTCATTTGTGTATTTTGGTTCTTTGGCAACTGTCTTTGTTACACACTTTCAGCTTCCTATCCGTTATGAAACGGGTATAGATCTCTTAACTTCTCTACGTTAGAACACCTCCACGCACATATCAGACCATATCTATGAGTGGAGAAGGCGGAGAAGACTTACCAAAGATTCTATCCCTGATCAATTGCTAACTGATTGGTTTACTAAATCTTTGTTGCCTCCAATCGCCCGAGATGTGGCTATGGGCGGTGTCATTACCGAAGAGAAAGATATTAGTCGAGCCCCATATCTGGACTTGGTATATTCCCAGTCCGGAACACTGTATGACTTGATCCCTCAGGCTCCTCGCCCAATCACTGATCCTGCCAAGCCACCAGCAGAAACCCCTGTTGATGGGATTTTTGGTTCAATCCAGTCCTCGTCGACAACAAAAACTACAAAGCAACCCCATACTTCCACCCCTGCTCCTTCAACTCCCAAGGTTTCCGCCGAGGTAAATTCCATTCAGAGTACGCAAATGCCTGACAATAAAAAAAAAAAAGGTAAAGCAAAAAACAAAAAACCTGGAAACCAGTAGGAGAATCTGAAACCAACCACCAATGATAATGATAAAGGGAAAAGAAAAGCAAAATATCCATGTCTCCTATGCAAAGGTGACCACTTCACGAAAGAGTTTCCTCATCGTGAAGAAATCAATAAATTTCTAAAAACTAATCCCATGCCAACAATTCTCACTGATCCTTTCCCTTCTCAACAACAGCTGATAGACCACATGTATAATCAGGGAAATTCTAGTTCTTTAGAGGAAATTCGCATGATGTCCTCAGACACTATTAATTTACAAACTCGAAGTCAGAGTTATGAAAAACCCACAGACAAGAAAGAAGACAATTCTACTTTAGGAAAAGCTCCGTCTACTGGTTCTCTCGAGTCTTCATCTACTGGTCCCCTAACCATCGAGAAACCTAATCTCGACATGGTTTTGCGTCCACCCAAGAGTACTTTTAGGAAGGCAGTTTTTAATCCTAATGCCCGAGCTGCCCAATTTTATAGTGTAGTTGAAGATTTTGCTCAGGCACCATGCGCGATGTCTACCTTGGAAGTACTCCAAAGTTGTCCTACACAACGCAAAAACGTGTTAACCGCGTTAGGATCTTTAGACCCAGACAACACTAATTTGATTCACTTTAATGTTGAGAACTATAAGTCTAGGCTACCTCATAAACTCTCCTTCCAAATCATAATGAAAGTAGTCAGGAAAAATGTCTTTCAAACTATCTTAGACGAAGGAGCTTCAACTTCGGTTTTGTCTATGTCTTATTGGAAATCTATTGGCTCTCACGAGCTTGTAACATCACCAACGACTCTGAAAGCCTTTGATGGACAAGGTTTCTAACCCCATGGTCTCATACCAGCACTTTCAGTTGAGCTTGGGGGAAAAACCGTTTCCATTCAAGTGGGAGAGGTGGATGCCCCGTTAGACTACAATCTCTTATTCAAAAGAAATTAGTTTTACGCCATGACTGTTGTCACTTCGACGGTATTTCAAACTGTCCAGTTTCCACATCTAGGGAGGATTGTGACCATTGATCAGCTCGATTTCTGTACGTCGGATGTTACCACCGCTATGGCTAATAACATCCCTATGTTAGGCCAGTCCCCAGCTCCTTACCAGTCGATTGGGGTAGGCATGCTGAAGGATTCTTCCCTTATGGGGATTTTTCCATCAAACGCTCCTAACATAGAAATGACGACGCTAAATATAATTTGTTCGTTTGATTATGATCCGAAGGGAAAACAAATTGTTGAGTCCACCCCATTGAGTCCACATGAAGCAATGTACAACATTATCCAAACCCTTTCTGATGACCACACTAATGACCTTCATCTTATGGCTTCGGACCCTTACCATCTGCCCTACTGGTTAGAACCCTCTCTTCCTACTATGGATTATCTCTCCCAGAATTTTCCCTCTGACGAGTCCATTATGGAGATCATGAGTACGAATGAGTCTACATGGGAGGATCATCACCATAGATCCTCGTTCCTCCCCAACACCAGTTCGGTAGACCATTATTTTGCATCCCTTTTTACTATTGATATTGTCAAAACCCCTCAAACTCCTATATTGTTGCAGAACGCAGAGTCTGAAGGAAATCTATGCAACATTACTCAAACAAATCCAATTGACATATCAGCCAAGCTTGGCACCCTTGATAATGTTCATGTTGGGCAGAAATGCTCAGTAGAAGAATCTAAAGCATACAGAGAACTTCTCAAAGAATTTCGAGATGTCTTTGCCTGGTCATATGAAGAAATTCCTGGGTTATACCCATCCATTGTGGTTCACGAAATAAAAACCTATCCCACTGCAAAACCTGTCACGTAAAAACTAAGACAAGTCCATCCACGAAAATCTGCAGCTATCAAAGCTGAAATAGAAAGCTTCTAAAAGAAGGGCTTATTTATCCCGTACCCTTAACAGAATGAGTATCGAACGTCGTCCCTGTCAATAAAAAATAGGGCACCATCAGAGTCTACATCGATTTCAGAGATTTGAATAAAGCTTGTCCCAAAGACAACTTTCCCACTCTGCATATCCCAGATTATCGACAACTGTGTCGGAAGTGTCATATTCTCGTTTATGGATGGATTTTCAGGCTATAACCAGATTGAGATATTACCTGCCGATCAACACAAGACAACATTTATTTGTCCATGGGGAACCTTTTCATATAGGAAGTTACCATTCGGCCTAAAAAACGTTATAGACACTTTGTAGTTCGCTATGTCCTATGTGTTTCACGATATCAAACATATTGTAGAACCATACCTTCACGACCTCTCAGCTGATTCACAGTGATGGGAGGACCATCCTAGTCATCTTAGAGATATTTTCCTAAGATGTCGTCATTATAACATACGACTCAATCCTCATAAATGTGTTTTTTGCGTTGAGACGGGACGTCTGTTAGGTTATGTGGTTTCTAAGGATGGAATCCAGATAGATCCATTGAAAATCGCTGCTATTTTAGCCCTACCAGGCCCAACCAACCTTCTAGAACTCCAAAGTTTGCAATGGAAGGCAAAAATTTTCTGCCGTTTCGTTTGCAATTTTTTAGAGAAAACATACGGCTATATGCAGCTTCTCAAGGACACTTTGTTCTTTTGGGATGCCCAAGCGCAACGGGCCTTTGATAATCTTAAACACGCTCTAACTCACTCACCCATGATACACCCCCAGGATTATTCAACGGATTTTCTCTTATACATTGCTGCCTCCACTACTACCATCACTATGGTTTTGGTGCAGGAGAATCCCGATGGTCAGGAGAACATGATATACTATGCTAGTAAGAATCACATGGATTCCAAAACTTGATACTCATGCATGGAGAAATTAGCATTGGCCATGGTCATTACTGTACAGAAATTTCGCCACTACATTTTTATCCGCACAACCACCGTATTGGCAGACCAAAACCCTATGTTTTACATCCTGACTCGTTAGGTGCTCGGGGTCAAATATTCCCTATGGATAGTCATCATGCAGGAGTTTGATCTAGAATTTTCCAAAGCTACGTCAAAGAAATACTTGGTCTTTGCTGAGCTAATGTGTGATCTTCCCTGTGCTTCGATGGAATCTGAGCCCAATGATTCATTCCCGGATGAATTTATGTTCCTGATAAGCACTGCTGACCCATGGTATGGAGATTTAATCATTCATCTCCAGACACAGAGATTTCAACCTACTCTATCCCGCGACGATCGTCGCCGTATCCGTCACCACGCAAAATACTACCTCATCTTAAATGACACTTTGTATAGACACGGTATCGATTCCATTCTATGGCGATGCCTTACCCATGGGGAATCTGAATAAGTTTTGAATGACTGCCACTTTGGAGCATGTGGCGGTCATCTATCTGAGATGGCTACAGCCTAGAAAATCCTTCACACTGGCTATTTCTGGCCTTCAATCTTTAAAGATTGTCATGAGGCTGTTAAGAAATTCCCACCCTGCCAACATTTCTATCCAAAAAAGCGCACCCACCCTGCTCTGTTACTCCTTGTCATTGTCGTTGGCCCTTTCGCCAAATGGGGGATCGATTACATGCATTGTAAGCCTACCTCAGCCGAGGGGCATGGTTACATCATCGTAGCCATTGATTATTTTACAAAATGGGTTGAGGCTATGCCTACATATGCAGAGGATGGTAATACTACCACTCTCTTCCTATTCAATCACGTGATAGCAAGATTCGGAGTCCCGTAGTCCATAGTTACAGATCACGGATCACATTTCCACAAACAAATGATGGAGGAATTAAAGTGCCAAGCTAGGTTTTCATCATGAAAACTCAACGCCCTATTATCCGCAAGCTAATGGTCAAGTCGAGGCCATTAAAAAAGTTTTGAAAACAATGCTGCATTAGATGGTTGGAGACCATAAATCCAACTGGCACCATATCCTCTTCTTTTCTCTTTGGGCTTATATGACTTCGGTAAAAACAACTACTAGTTTTACACCCTTTCAGTTTATCTACGGACTAGAATTTGTCTTGCCTATTCAATGTCAAATTCCATCCTTGAAACTTGCCGTCGAAATTCTCCCAGACACTTCCATAGAGGAAGAAAGATTTCTCTACTTGAACAACCTTGGCGAAACTACAAGAGATGCTGCCTTAGCCAATGAGGCACACAAGAAACACGTTAAGGCGCAATATGACAAGTCTGTCCAACCTCGTGCCTTTAACGAAGGTGACCTAGTTTTAACCTATGGTCAGAGACATGACAAACTAGGGAAAGGGAAGTTCAAATCCATGTGGTACGATCCCTTCATTATTTCCAAAGTTCTTGAGAAAGGGGCCTATGAGCTTGTGGACTATGATGGAATCCCCTTAGGACAACCTCGCAATGGGTTGTACCTGAAGAGGTACTATGCCTAGATGTTTCTTGTATAGTACCTTGTATATATGTATATTGCTTGACCTTTTGGCGTGCTTAAGTATTTTCAATATGGTTTTGAGTTTAGTGTCCAAATCTGTTTATACCATGTTTTGTTCGTGTAGAGCAGATGGCTTTCTACGGCTTCGCTGATGGTGCTTGCCGCCACACCTTGAACCTTGCCTCAGCTGCTTGGGTTCTCTATTCCCCAACTCACGATTTAGTTCAGGATCGATTTGTATTGGTCCAGCTACCAACAATATTGCCGAGTATCAAGCAGTCATAGGTCTTCTGACTGAAGCTGCCTCCCAGGACGTTCGTAACTTGGTAGTTTTTATGGACTCACAACTAGTGGTTTGTCATTTAAATCATGTCTACACCATCAAGAATCCCTTGCTTCTCTGTCTCTTCTGGAGGGTACGTTTATTGGAAAGGTCATTTGAATTTATTACTTATAGGCATATCCCTAGGGAAGACAATACAATTGCCGACTCATTGGAAAATTACATCCTAGACTGGCATATTTCCCATTCATGACATGAAAATCAAACATGGTTCGCTGTAAATAAACTGTAAAAATACACATAAAACTCATGTAAATACACTTCCCATTTGAGACATATAAACACCAAAAGTAAAAGTATGTATATATATATATATATATATAAGTGTCTTACAAAAATAGGTCATGAGACCTCATCTGAAGCCCTCAGGCTTTCAGGCAAAACATCATCATACAAAATCCTGAATCTATATATCAGCTTTTAGTAATATATCATGTGGCCTATCATCTAGTGGTGCTCATGGTAACACATGACAGCCCAGGCTACTCTGCATAGCAGTCTACTGAAACGACCTGNATGTATATATATATATATGTATATATATATATATATGTATGTATATATATATGTATATACATATGTATATACATATATATATATATACATATACATATATGTATATACATATATATATACATACATATATATATATATACATATATATGTATATACATATATGTATATACATATATGTATATACATATATGTATATGTATATATGTATATGTATATATGTATATGTATATATGTATATGTATATATGTATATGTATATATGTATATGTATATATACATATATATATATATGTATATATGTATATATATATGTATATATATGTATATATATATGTACATATATATATGTACAT
>LPNX011004714.1:1314114-1325303 GCA_001517045.1 Pseudotsuga menziesii | reverse complement strand
GGGAACTAGAGGATAACCTAGAGAGGTTAACTCTAGACATACCAAATGCGTCGATCGATGACCTCCCCCTGAGGTATCAAAGGCCCACTGCAGGAGTACCACATATATATATATATATAACATTAAAACATAAAAACACAATTGTCATTTTAGGGTTTTGTTTCTTACCAATGTCGCCCCACTGTGCACCAGGTGGAAGCGGTAGATTAGGGTCACCCCTGAAATCAGTACCCGCATATGCGTAGTCCTCAACCATGAGGAGTTGGTCTCTCAGCCATAGAAAAAATGGGTCTCCAAACTTCACCCTGCCCCTACTTGCTCCTGTACAAGCCATGATCCAAACCCACCTCAGCATGCACGGGTCTCTTGCCCTCAACTCTATGAATACTACCTGGGGTCTTAGTTGGGGGACCCGCTCGAAAAAGAAACATGCTAAAATGGATCTGAAACCAAACTGCTTCAACTCTCCCTACCGACACTTGGTCAGCTGGTCTTTGAAAATCGGTAGTAATGCCTCTGGCCAGTTGAATATTGTGGGTGCCATAGCCTCTATAGCATAGAGCATGTGCGCTCTATAATCCTGATGAGCCCCTTGGCTCCCTGCTAACCTATGCATGGTAAATAAGATCATGCGAAGAGGGCCATCCACCACCGCTTTGATGGGAATTTTCTTCCCTGATGTTCTAGTCCCTGGAATGCAGTGGTGATTTATTAATTCCTAGGTGGTGATCTCCCCTTCATGGGAACCAGTCAACGAGATAGGAACACCCCGTCTCGATAATCCTATCAAGAAGTAGATATCTTCTACTTCAATCATCAACACATGAGCTCCCACCTCACAATATTGTTGCTCCAGATTCCACATGCGGAGAATATGTTCCAGTAAATGCTCATGCAACACCATGCTAGGTGTGTGGAAGAATTTCAGAAGGCCACAGTTCCTCAACGTGGCTATACACCTCGTGTTTCTTTCGGCAAAAGCATCATCATCATCATGCTGCCTTTCTTTCCAGACAACCATTTTTAACCGATGGAAACCTACCAAAAAAAATCATAAGGCTAATTAAAAACATAATCAACCTTTCAAATCATCAAAAATCATCCATTTTTCCTTTCCCACATGTTTTTCTTTACCCGCGGCCGGCACCGTCTGAGTCTCATTGAGGACGGGTGGTGGCACTGCCTGAGTGAAGAGTATTTGGCACATTTCCTGTGGGGTGCTGCTTATCCTGCAAGGGATAAGAGCGGTGCCCGTATTTAAGGTTCTAGGGCTTGCTCAAGTTGCCCAAAACTTCCCTAAAATAAAAAATTAAGACATGAAATGGAAAGAGTGAGGTTCAAGCTCTTACTTGGCTCTAATGACGTGTAAATCGGACGATAGATGCTCCCGGAATTACCAACTGAAAATCTGGCTAAGAAACTTCTCCAAGGGCTCTCCACTATTGGTAAATGGTAAAATGTTTTGTTTTTTACTATTTGGGTGACTTTTATAAACATTTTAGGGTTTGGCATATCATAGTTTTGTTTTAAAACCATTTATTACAAGAAAACTATTAGTCATGATCCTTTAATGTCATTTATTGGAGAGTTTAACGGTTGTTTTCTAAGTCATTGCAGGAATAAGAGCAGTAGCAGTGAAATTTTTGGGGAGTTTGTTTTTGTCTTTTTCGTACTACCATAAAACAGAAAAAGTCTTTGAGCATTTATTGCGACACTTTGGTCATGCTCTCAAAACTTAGCATCAAAGGTCCCTCATCATGAAAAGAGACCTAATGGAGTCCTCTTTAAACTCTTTTCGGGCTCCTTAAATACGAAAATATTGTCGAGCGATCTTGTCTTCTTCACGCTCGTTAAAGTACTTGAAGAGTCATTCATCTAATGGTAGGTTATCGCTTTTTCAGTTCAGATGAACTATTTACGAAAAAGGACCCTTTGGAGTCTTCTTCCGTTGTCGTTCAGACTCTCTAAACATGAACGATACCGAGTTAACTTTCCTTGGACTCGTTAAATTAAACATTGAGAGACCCTCTTTTGGGAATGAACCCCTCCTCTCTCAGGTTTGTAAAACATATGAGTTTGGACTTGTCTTCGGACGAGCTACAATGAGTGTTTGTTACCCTCTTTGGACTCATAAAAATGAAAAGAGGCACTCATCAATCATGATGGGGAAATTAAGGGAAGGGAATCAATTCATTTTGCAAATGAATGGAAGTTTGTCGTTACCTTTGAACATGGCACTTATCTGCATCTCATTTAGTCAATTGGGTATTCAGCTAGCTTGCAAGTCGATCCACTTTCATGAGTCATGTAACTCCTTTGAGTCTTTTCAAAAGAATGCATTGTATTCTGTTATATCGTGTATCTGTCTAGTCTAGTCAATCCTGCCAAGTTTATAAGTCGTGTCGTCCGATGTTCAAAGGGAAGTTGAAAAAGTTTACCTCTGTAGTCAAAATAGCCTCTATGTCAGTACTTTTGAGTCAGTCTTATGGTTACCTCATTCACATTATTCCAGAACTTTGTTCTGAGTTTTGTGTCATCGATGTGGGATTCATGATGGCCCTCCTTCGACGAGACTATTCCCATCAACATCAACTCATCATCCGAGAAATAGTCTTAGAAACAAGTTTAGTACCTTGAGATCTGTATGCCTCAATGATAGATTCTCTTGCTCTTGACATAGATCCATATCAATGACCTTTGATCGATAGAGTCGACTCAGTGTTTGACATCACGACATCTATTCACACTCAGTAAATTTTACTAGGGTACCTTGGGAATCATTGACATGAATGGTGATCTCCCTCGCACTTGTTAACGGTTCACATCATTGGCTGGTAATCAAGTGGTTTCTACCATGTTCGACTTCAGATTTATGTCTGTACGACATAGATCTACATTGTATGTCTGGTATCTATGTCCAAGTTTGAGTCCTCTATCACATGGATCTACGTTGTATCCTAGTAGCCATGGTTGTTTATTCCTCTCATGGATTTTCCTTGTATTGGTCTGTAGCCATGAGTTGGTTACATTTATTTATGAGTCAAAAATATTGATGTATTGCAGATGCCTACTCGATGACATTCTCCGATCAAGCTGAATCTTACCTCGAAGTGATAACTTGTTCTCTCAAATCTCTCACCTATCGCATCCCTCAAGCCTCATGCTTTGGGGGGCATTCTGTTACACCAAAATCCTGTCACCTACATGTGATAAGATCCCTAACACTTCTATTTTCCCTCAATCCCAAACTTAGAGTGGAAACAGTGCTCTGGATGTCAATTTTACATAAAAAAACCCTAGCACCGCTTTTTCCCTTTAGCTTATGAACGGTACCTTATGCATCATTTCCTGAGTCATGTTACAGATAAGCGGTGCCATCGCATATGTGCTTTGTTCTTGAAGTGGTTCTTACCTACACCACTCTTTCATAAAGGGGTATAAGCAGTGCCCTTGGTAAAAAGTGAAAAAGGAGATTTCTCGAGGCTTCTAGAACAAGAGCGTCTTGTCTAATCTTATCCCTACTCACCTGGGTTGGTTAAGGTCAAGATCCCTCTTTGTATGATCTTGTGGCCACCTCACCCACCAATCCCTCAACCATCCTATCCATTTGAGCCCTATAAATACAAGCTCATACTCCATGGTTGAGGGGGAAGAACTGAATGGTAAAGTTATGTTGTTGAATTGACTATCTGGCCTAATCCATCAGAGAGCACAAGAGAGCAAGTTGGAGCTATCGGGGATGAGATGTTTGTCTTGTGAAGGAGTTTGTCGACACTAAGGCACATGGTTATAATCTCTTTCATTTATTTTCTAATGCAAAGTTGATTTCCTTCGCACATATCTGTTGCACTGATCTTGCATATATGTTATTGGATTCCTTAGTCACTAGTATGAATGTGTAGGTAATTTTCTAGTAGCTTTGATGTCGTTGTATGTTTGATATGTCTTACAGGTACATAGACTCTTTATCAAAGCATCATTCCAGGTGTCTATAACATTCATGGAAGGTCTTCAACCTTTGTCATTCACTCATTTGTTCTAGATATGAACCATTCAGACCAAAGGAACAACTTATTTTCGCAGAAGGTGCAATATTCCTGACAACAGCTTAGCTGTCATAACCGCCTCAGTATTTTCCAGATATTTTCACTTTAATGTCGGCCAGCCTGTCATTTCTGCTTTTTGCAGCACTTTCCACCTTTTTCTGTGCTTTTTGGTTTTTCATGCACTTGGCTCTTTTTCCTGCGCTTTGCACTGGTTCCGTCATAGACGTGCGACATAGAAATTTTTACGTCTTTCGACCCTTCTCTTTTTTTTCCTCTCTCTTACGCTGCGCGATTCTAGAAAAGAATTTTTTGACCATCATAGTATGGTTTCAGGTGACTGTCGTTCACCATACCCGCGACATACGTACCATCTAGTTTCTGTAGTTTTACTGTGCCCACATTAGTGATATGCACGATCACATATGGCCCTAACCAATGTGTCTTCAACTTGCTTGGATGTTCGAAATATTTTCTATCATACAACAACACAAGTCCTCTGAATTCAAATGGCTTAACCCTAATATGGTGATCATGCCATGCTTTCTATCTTTGCTTCTCTACAGTCTGGTGATAGCTTGCGACGAAGCATTCTTCTTCCATCTGAATAAGCTATGACAACCTCTGTTCAACAACATCTCCCTCAGTCATCTCTGTCAGGGCAACAATCCTTAGGCTTGACACAATTTACTCCATAGGTACAAAAACCTCTTGTCCATATACCAATATGAATGGGGTGTGGCCTGTCAGTCGCTTGCAAATCGTGCGATATGCCCATAACACAACTGAAACTTTCTAGTCCCAATCATCTTGGTGCACATTGAATACCTTGGTCAATGCATTCTATAGGATCTTGTTGATGGCTTTGACCGTTCCATTCGCCTGAGGATGATAGGTTGTCATATTCTATGCTGGATTTGAAATTTTGCAGTCAGCTCAACAATTACTTTGTTAACAAAATGTGTACCTTGGTCAGTTAGTAGTACCTTTGGACTTCCAAATCTGGTGACTACATTTTCAAACAAAAAATTTTCCGCAGTCGTAGCGATGCAATCTTTAACAGGCACAGCTTCCACCCATCTGGTTAAGTAGTCCGTCATAGTAATAATGTAGCTCATGCCAGTTCTCTTTCCTGGTGGATTGATTGGTCCAAAAAAATAAACTACCCACTTATCGAATGATTGAAGGGTTATCAACGACGCAAGTGGCATCTCGTCGCGGTGTGACGGTTTTCCTATTCTTTGGCAGATATCACAACGCTTGCAGAAGCTTTTAGTATCCATGTGTATGGTTGGCCACCATAATCCTGCCTGCATTATCTTACGCATGGTTTCTTTTCCCGCATAGTGACCACCTGCGACACCAGCATGTGCTTCACTCATAACCCAGGGTCTTTCATAGTAAAAAACACAGCGACGTAGTACTTCATCTGCACCCAACTTATACAGATGTCCCACGATCAATGTATAATCAGCAGCTCTGATGATCACGTGTTTCTTCTAATTAGTTGAAATTCCTTCAGGTGCATATCCTATGCTCAAAAAGTGAATGATTGCATTAAACTCATGGTTCTGATCGTCCATCATGTGGATCGCAAAGAGTTTCATGCCAGGAAAATTATCTTCCAAGCTGGTTAGCCTTCGCCACTTTCTATCCTTGATAAGTGGTCAGGCTCGACATTCAATCGACCAGGTTTGACAACTAACTCAAAATCGAATTCCTGAAAGAGAAGAAGCCATCTACAGATCTTCCCCCCCAACATTGGATTATTGACTAGGTATTTCAGCGCTGAGTGGTCAGTATACATCTGGAAATTCCCACCCAGCAAATAGTGTCTGAAATTTTGAAGTGCATAGACCATAACAAGGCCTTCTCTTTCTATCGTTGTGTAGTTATTTTCTACTGTCGATAGTTTCTTGCTTGAGAAATCTATAGGGTGGTCAAGTACACCCTCTCCTAGTTGTGACAAGACTATTCCGAGCACGACAGACGATGCGTCAAGATGAACATGGAACTCCTTCTTCGAGTTTGGAAATACAAGTATTGGCGCAGTGGCCATTTCTTTCTTCAAATTATCCAAGCTTTCTTGGCAAGTTGTTGTCCATTGAAACTTTCCATCTTTCTTCAGAAGTTCCTTCATCGGTGTAGTGATCAATGCATAACCTCTGATGAACTTCTTGTAGTATCCTGTATGTTCCATAATTGACATGAGTTGTGTGACTGATGTAGGCAGTGGTAATTCAAGAATATTCGCAATCTTTGTTGGGTCGACCAAAATATCGTCGCGACACACGATGTGACACAACAACACACCAAACGGTTCGCAAAAAATAAATTTCTTAGAATTGAGCGCGATCTGATACTGGTGACAACGGTCCATAATCATGCGCAGACTCTCAATATGGTCTCTTACTAGACCAAACACAGTCCAATCATCAAAGTATACCTCAAGAAATTTATGAATAAAATCTTTAAAAGCAGAGACTACTATTCTAGAAAAATTAGCATGTGCATTCTTGAGTCCAAAAGGCATTACCGTATACTGGTATCATCCCCATTCAGTGACAAAGGTTATTTTATGGCAATCCTCCTTCATGATTCTGACTTGATGGTAGCCAGAGAAGCCATCATTAAATTAATACATCTCTTGTCCTCCGACACTTTCAAGTACTTCATCTGTAAATGGTGTTGGGAATGGATAGTGTAAGAATGCGTCGTTCAACTTCCTCATGTCAACACAGATCCTTACTTCGCCTGTTGTTTTCTTATTCTGGATTACTATAGGTCTAATCCACTCTGATTCTTCGATAGGTTCAATGATTCCTACGTTTAGCATGCGATCCAAATTTTCTTTTAGCCTTTCCTTATACTTGGGGTTCATCCTGTACGGCCGCTACTTACTGGGTTTAGCATCTGGTCATAGGGGTATTTTCATTTCCCCTAGGTCTCCCACTATCCCCTTCATATCTACAAATTTTGTATGGAATAGGTCCTGATATTCATGCAGCAAGTTCATGATCTTTGCGATAGTCTCTTCATCCCAATAATCTGCTATATTAGTGAACATCGAGTTCTCAGGCGACCCAATGTTTACTTTCTTGACTTTCAGCGGCTTTAGGAACTGGTCACTTGAAATATGACTCCCTTCTACTTCTTGTTTTCCCTCTGATTCTGGTATGTTTATGTTAGTCAGATCATCATCTGGGTCTTCGGCGAGATTGTAGCAAGCCATCCATTGCTGAATGGTCAAGCCACATTGGTGAGAATTGGCCTTTTCAATAGGGATTTCAGCGAATATCTTCTCCTTTATCATTTGAAGCGCAACATCTAATGTAGGGTGCTCATCAACAAACTCGAATGTGTGCGTGATCTGCTTAGTGATCCCTTCCCAATCCTGGGTTCCTTGTCGCAACTCCATAGACGTGTACCAGCTTCTAGGTGTCATTTCTAATGTATGAATGAAATGATGGACCCATTCATGTTGCAGGTATTTTGCAAATACCGTGTGACAATGGTTAAGATGTTCAACAGGGTTTGCCAACCCTGAATACTTGTGACTAACTTGTGGTGATTTCTTCACCGAATCTAACTTCTGTCAATATTCTACATTATGGCCATTATGTTCTGAACTGCTTGTGTGTACCCCACCATCTAGTAGGCCTAGCCTTCAGTACATGATCTAGCGCGGAATGTCGCAAGGTTAGGTAAACCCTCATAGGTAGGAAACTCTCTTACTTCATTTTCCACCTATCGCACTGACCTTTTAATCCTCACGCACCTCCTCATAGAGACCTCATGTAACCAATTTTTCTAATTTTCCAAGGCTTCCCTTGAGTCATATGTGCAGGAACTAGCAATCTTCCAGCTCAGGTTTCCATCTTCTATCGGATTGATATAATCTTCTTGCATAGCTCTGACATTGTATATTTGATCGAGATAGTCACCCTGTCCCTCATTATAGACAGGTTCAACATATATCTGTCCTTCCAGAGGATCAATGGGTGACACTACTCGGATTTCATTGTCCTTGAGTGAGAGTATCCCTTTTTTTAAATTGATAATGGTTTGATTGTCTATGGCCCAATCTATTCCCAATTGCGCGGGATATGGATTTGTGTCATCAACAATGTTAATGACCTCAAAGTCTGCAAATGTGTGTAATCCTTCAATGTCAACAGGGACTTGACTCAATCTACCAATTGGGAGGACCTTCGCCTGGTTGGAAAGTCGCAACTGGACAGGAGACCAGTCCAAGCACAGTTTACCCATACTTTCCCAAGTTTGTTGCACTAAATAATTGACATCAGAACCCAGGTCTAAAATGATATAGTCCATATCTTAATCTCCTATCTGCATAGTCATTCTTAACTCACGCCCAGTTTTGAATTTCTTTCCAACCTGGTTATCTCTTTTCTCAGGTTGTGGCTCTTTCGGTGTTTCTTCTATCAGCGCTTGTAGTTCTATGATGGTGTCTTTATCTTGTATTAGTGCTAAGCAACTTGATAGAAAGGTTTTGAGTTTACTAACCTTTTGTGGGCCCTTTCTTTGGAAGATGTGCTGGAATCGTTCATGCATCTCCCTGACTTCTTTTGAGGTTGACGGTTCTTTTGGATCCACAAAATCTGGTCACACATCCAAGAATACTTCCTTCTATTTTTGGACGTCGAACGACACCTTGTTATACGTCACGGGTCGTACTTGTGGCTATAGTTGTTCTTTCGAAGCTTCCTGATCGGCTCCGGTCACAACACTTCCTTGTGTTACGACAGCAACAGTTGGATCCCTTTGTTCAATGGCAAGCATTTGGACATTTAACTTAGGATTCAAATTTGGATTCTGCATAGGACTAGGACCTGCGATGGTCCCGGCCTGCCACTTTGCAATCAACTATGGACAGTGCTCCAAATTATGATCCTATCCCTTATAGTATGAACATGTCTTCATAGGTTCTAGTCAATCTCTGGAATTGTGACCTAGTTGTCCATAGTTATAGCATGTAACTTGACCTCTTCCTCTACACAAACCTCCTCCTCCTTGCCCTCTGAAGTTTCCAACACCCCTTCCCTGCGCTTGTGGTTCCTGTGGCAAGTATTGATTCTACTGGTATTGATTTTGTTACGCGTATGGATGTTGTGGTCAATACTGAGGTTGATACTGGTTTTGATACTATGTAGGTGGGAACCACACAAGCTGATATGATGCTTATGCAGGTTCAGCCTGAGCCTGCCCCTCATTCTTCATCAAGTATGTGTCTACCATCTTTTCCTTCAAGAGCTGGTATGCTATGCAATCTTTCTCTTCATGTCCTACAGACTTACATAATTTACAAAAGAGGTTTGTTAGGGTACTTACTACTTTTTTCAAATATAAACACTCCTCGTCACAATGTCCTCTAGACTGGTATATGCGACACCAGGGTATTCCATGGCAATTTAATGGGTTTGGTGCACCGGATGAGACATAGTTCATGAAGGCCGGATAATTATCTTTGGTGTGTCCATCTGTTCTACATTTCATGCACCACAAATATTCTTGTGCTTCCCTGTCCTTTTTGATATCCTGAAGTTGTATCGCCATATTTAGCCAAATGTGACTAGATCTACACCATCCCTGTGGCACCATCGTCGATTGGCGAGGCTTCTAACTTTATTTCCAATTCTAGCTCTTATGTCTACGCCTCAATATTTTGTTGCATCAATGACCCTCAGATGTGTGGTAACAATGCAACAATGAACCACTCTTTATGATGAATATCTGACATCTGGAAACTAACTTTGGCCATCAAAGTTTAAAATCTTTGGTCAAAGTCATATACTGTCTCTACTAATGCTTGTTTTATCTCCTTGATCTCAGTAATACACTGTGACTCAGATTTAGGTTTTTTGAACTCAGAGATCATCCAGCCCTTATCTCCTCAAGGGTCTTCTGTGGTGCTCCTAATGGTACTATGCAGTACTTCATAAACTAGTTCAGCACATGACCCCTTAGAATTTTGATCATCTACACTTTCTTTAAGTCTGCATTCTGAACTAATCAAACCATCCACACAAATTCATAGATGAACCAATGCTACTCTAGATCCTTTGATTCATTTCCATTGAAGGTAGGTAACTGAATATCATGCCCGACCATTGATTTGGCATCAAGATTCTCTAATGAAGGATTTAACGGAGGTGTTCCTTCTTGTGCGTTAGTCAATGTACTAGCACTATCAGTGTTAATAGATATTTCAGGAGATGAGGCTCTATAACTTACCTCCAGGGATACTCTTGGTGTGATGTAGTTACGTCCTGACCTTGGTGACTCGACAGACTCTTCAGAGTCTTTGGGTCCTTCTGAAATCGGGCTATAGTTCTCCTCTTCATTGCAAGACCCTTTGTATATCTACAACTGAAGTTCATGTTCGCTTTCCTCGAACAAACTAGGAGTTCGTTGACCTTCCTCTATCTTTCTCCTCTTCCTAGATCTGAATCTCCTTCCACTCCTTAGGAATCCAGTCTCTAGTTCAGGTTCTGTACTTCTTGGGAACATCTTATGTCACATACCCCAATTTTGTAAAAATAATGTTAATTGTTTTAATTATATTCCTGAAACATTATGTTAAATTTAATGCTAAGTAGGAACTAATGACTCAGCAGAGTCAACAGAAGTGGAATGTAATTCAGAATATTTTATTATTAATAAATAAATTGTCGAGACAACAACATGGGAGAGCTGTTAAAAAGAGGTTACTGGTCAAACTGGTGGATGGAACTAGGTGGAGGGAAAAAGACAAGTGGCAGCATCCGCAAACACTTCCTAAATTGCAGGTGGAAACTTCCCTATATTTGGGGTCATGATCCCCCAAGAAAGTGGGATCAAAGCAGGTGGCTCATTAAATGACAAATAACCCAAAAAGACCTAGGAAATCTTTTAAAAGTACCCAATGAATAGAGCCGAGGCTGCTTAGATATTTTTCCAGAGAAGAAACATTAAGGTGGAATGCTATTCAGGAAATTCATTTGGGGAAAAAGGAAAAAATAGTAAGGAAGTTGTTCTGAGAGGAATGCTACAGTAAATTTGTTTATTACAGGTTGTTAGCTGGGAGAACTTATTGATAAGTTTAGATTGATACTGAGTTTGAAGACTGGTATTGACTATTGCTGT
>LPNX011004714.1:1290058-1314083 GCA_001517045.1 Pseudotsuga menziesii | reverse complement strand
AGAGCAAGCTCGGGGGTCCTGAGGAGTCGCTGTTTGAGCGCTCTCCAGGAGTTGGTAGGGAGGAACGGCCTCCCATTGCTGTTGTTGTCCAAAGCTTAAACATGTTTTGTCACCTAACTGTCTTTGTTTTAGTAACTGTGAATGGTTGGATGTTATGTTAGTAGTTTTTTTTAAATGGTTTAGTGATGTGAGTATTTTATTTTATCAGTAATAGAATCTGTTGATGAAGAATAAAGACCCACAGTTGTGTTTTTCCACATCTGGGATTACTAGACCGTACTCCAGCACAGGGGTAAAATTATAAAAAGATGGTATGATGAGATTGCAGAATAATAGATTGTTTCCTTCCCTATCATCAGAAAAAATATTGTTTTACTGATAGTAGCATGTGTTTATAGATAAAATTATTCCCTTGTACAGTATTTTATTCTCAGTAATTCTATTTACTTGTAAAGAACAAATAGAAGAATATAATAGTTGTATTAAAGAAAGGTTAGATTAGGTATACCTGAGGTTTAAACCTTACAATTGTTTCTTCCAGTTTAAAGAATTTAACTTCTATATGCTGAAATGACAATACTGAAAGGAGTAATTAATTAGTGTTTAGACTCTACAGTTAAACCAAGCTGTGTTAGACTGTATGTATGTTTAGTGATGTAGTCATTTCATTACTTTTTCTTCCATTTATTTTGACTGAGCTCGAACAGTTTCTAGAGTTGTTTCTTATTTTAGATTGTAAATGAATGCTACTATATATAATTATATGAGATAGATCCTAAGTAGTAAAATTTGATTATATATATATATAGATATCATAACCAAGCAGATAAACTAAATAATTACAGAATCCTTGACAGTAAATTTATAAGAGAAATATTAAGAGTAAAAATTCAAGTGTATAATCAACAGTAAGCAAATAACAGAGTGACAAAATGCTTGACTTCGAGCTTAACTATATTGTATAAAATATACTGGGAAACCCTTATAATTTCAGAAGTGTAGTGTGATTAATAGTAAGTTTTGAGGATACTTTAATAATAGGTTATTTTATAAATAGAGAACATTGATTATTTCCATTTATACTTATAAAAGAACCTAAGCAGAGCTAGCAGTAAAGGTAATAAACACTCCAGGTAGGGTAACTTTATCATTATAATAAGTAATAATTAATGCCTTACTATCTACTGTATAGAAATAATATTATTTGGAAATCACAGTAATGTTTTAACCTATTATTGATAAACATAAATTAATATAAAACCTGTAACCAAGGTTACTCTGTCAGTAACCTAAAGAATGCCATTAAAACATTCAGACTTTATAATTTACAAAGTATAACAATTATAACAATTTATAAAATTCTTTGAGTAAATAAATAACCTGATATATTATTAACATACAGGAAAAACCCTACCAGCTAATACCATAAATCATTTACAAAGAGTAATTTAGGTATTTATCAAATTTATAGGAATCGGAGCTATCGAACTCAGATAAGCTCAATAAGCCGAGTTTACACATTATATTATTTCAAAACTGTACAGTCAGCAAAATATTAATTCAAGAAAAATTGTATGGACAACTTATAGCTCCACGTTCATGGTAAACCCTGTCAAAATTAACAGTATGTACTGAGGTTCATCAAAAGGAAGGAGTTTATCTCCTTTGCACCTCACGGCTACCAACATGATTTACAAAATAAAGCTTACAGACTGTACAAATAGTAATATATTTATGCATGCTTTACACAGTAATGAAATAAAGACCCAAAACCCATAGTCTCGGCTTCAGCCAAGATCCTATGATAAACGAAGAGTCGAAACTCTTTTAACATCGTTCAGGTTCACTAACTGAACCAAAGTAACTGCGAGGGTTACACACCACGAAGCCAAACCCATAACTACCCTAAAGGACTAGCAAGGAGGAGAATGCCATGGATAAAAACCAGGCTTACCGGGAGAAGCCAGCTGTTGAAGTATCGCGCCTTCCATGCCAAGAGGAGAAGTCCAACCCTTTAACAAAATATAAACATAATATTAAAAACCTTGCCAAGCTGTGGATTGATAAGCTAATTCTTGAAAAGAAAGCGAAGGGAAACCCTGTAACATACCTTAAATTCTAATAGAAATATGGCCACTAAAGAACAGCAAGACAACCACCGATAGGAGGAAGGGTCAACCCTTCATTTACCGCAGAAGAGCAAGGAGCTCGCTGGAGCAATAAGCAACCTGTCACGATGGAGGATGATTCATAGTACAAGTTAAGGCGATGACCTACACAGTAAGAGTTCGGGCAATGGGTACCAATGGAGAAAACCCTAAGAGAATCGACGCTGCTCAACATCTAAAAACAAGCTATTTGACACAGTATCTTCCTCATAACGTAGTAGATGAGCCACGAGGAGCTGAACCAGCATAGGGACTACTAGCAGACAGTGCAAGCAGCGGAACGGACCAGGAGGTTTTGTAGAGCGGTCGGAGGCTCGAAGGAAGTGGAGGAATGATGACTAGGGTTTGAGTCAAACCCTTTTAAATGACAGTGCATGGCTGGGAAGAGCCCACGTAACCCTTTTAATAATTGGCATGCAGTGGGTAGGAACATTATAGTTCCACGAACAAGATCTCCAATGATTTTTTTTAAACCAAATCATATCGCGGGGATTCCACAAGGTTTTTTATACCTTATTCAACCACTTGCATTATAAAATCAACCATGTAAACATTAGAGTGATGTTTATAAAACATTAACGTAGAACTTGTTCATCGCTTGGTCACACATTTAGGCATGGAGGATTTTTATTGTTGGTTAATGGGATTTAAGAGCAAGGGAAATAATAGTCTACCATAGTGTAGCCTGTTTATAAACCGATTTTCTATATTATCTATTGCTCTAGTTCATAAATGAAGGTAAAGGGAATAATATTATAAAGTCTATAGAATTGATCATGATTATGGTCTTACTCTTGACCTTATGGTTATCCCATGCTTGTAATATAACAATCCTATTATTAGTCATAGAATCATTTTGTGACAATTAGTCTTTGGTTAAATTCAAGCTCAAAGATTATAAAAGATATTATAAAGTCATTATATGATAGGTAGCTTGGGTAAGTTGGCCTTATTTGCTTGATAGTATGGTTATGAAAATCATAGAGTGGTATTTGAGTATAATAAAACTGGGAATGATCTATAAGTTTACCATTGAATTATTGACCATGGAATAGAAATAGTATTCCTAAACTATACATATTCTTTTAAAGACTGAAGGAAGACTTAAAAAGTGACTTGTATCAAGTAGTAAACTTGTTAATTCTTGAATTAAGAAAAATATAAGCTTGGTACTTAAACCTCCTTATTAGTCTACAATTGCAGTGGAAAATTCAATCATGGTATGATGCAGTAATTATGAACAATTAAAAACTAGATCTCTGATGTTGTGACNAGCTTGGTACTTAAACCTCCTTATTAGTCTACAATTGCAGTGGAAAATTCAATCATGGTATGATGCAGTAATTATGAACAATTAAAAACTAGATCTCTGATGTTGTGCCCCTGCCATATTTACTGTGCTAGTAAAGAAATAATTATCGTATTTTAGACTTGCAATTAGTATGAACATCCAATGGCTTCGTACTCCTTAGGAATATTAAGTCCTGCTTTCATGAAGGAAAGATAGGTGCTATCTTCACTAGTAGAATTCAATTCTCTATTTGTAAGATCTTAAAAAAAAAATCATAGTAAAGCTTTACCTTTATAAGCTTGATAAATCTGACTAGCATGTATATACTTTTACTGAATTAAATTTGTACAGCGAATCGTTATTGAATACTTTAGAGATTTGTTAGCAACACCCGAACATCTTACCTGTATATCTGTAAGAGAAGGAAAACTTCTGCGTTAGCTCGGAAGCTAAGTAAGCCCAGTTTTTCATGACAATTCTGCCTTGTGATCGTAAACAGAAAACAAATCAGTAATTGAAAAGAACTATTCTATAAAGATAAGCATAGTCAAAAGATCATACAGATAGGAGTCTAGTAACATGGAACTAATCAAACAGTTAATGACTGTATTTAATGAAAATATAAGTATTTAAAAAATTTTAAATTTTTTGGAAAATTTGGGGTTTTGACATCTTAACTCACCATTTCCCATTTTCTTGACAGGTCATCTGTGACATAGCCTTCCTCCATGGTATGCAAGTCAACTACTCAACTATAGGATACCCTTCTCATAAACGAGCATCTTAATCCATGTGGTGATAGATAAAAAAATACCGTATTCGTGGTCCTTGGAAAATTTCCTTTCTGCCTCACTATATGAGGTTATAGCCTCTACCGCAAACTCAGTAATATATCCTTGCAAAAATACTATTAACCCAAAAATCAACAACACTAGAGATGTTGTTACTTACATTGGCTACCTCGCGAACGAACTGATCATTCCACTCAACTGTTTGTCTTCTCTGGAAATTGGTATGTCTTCTTGCCAACCTGGACAACCACTCGTGCAGTATAACAGGGAACTCTGCAAAGAAGACCTCATGGACATCAGAATATATGTACCAGTCTACCCAATTTTCTACTCTTAACTGAGATCCTATGCTCTCTTCTTGCGCGAATAGTAGCATCTTAGACTCCAGCCAGTCCTTATCTCTTTCCTTGTCAGATTCCACAACATTTCCCTTAACTCAAATGATTAGGTCCCGGTAACGAAACCATTTTTTGGCCTCTTTCCCCTTCTTGTCTCGACCCATGGTTCAACAACAACACAATACCAACAAGACACCACAAAACATCGACCCGAGAGAGCAAGCTCATCCGGCAACGCCAGCGAGGCAGGCGCAGTCTCACCCGAGATTTCTAATGGGTAACTACCAGAACTATGTTTCTGTAGTTAGTGAGGGAATTATTTTCCCTTGGCGCGGGGCCAATGCGCTCGACAAAGGCGATAGGATAAAATGGATTCTTACTGCAGCACGTCAACAGTACTAAGAGGCGTCGTGACGTGCATGCGACCCAACCTCATCCTTATAACCCAACAGCTAGTGCGACAACAAGATGCACCTGATCCCCTATACTAAATCAAATAGTGCACGACTATATTTGGACTTAACTACTTAACCATGATTCATACATAACATTCCAACCAACACTTAACCATTCATTCATAGATAAACCAGATTACGACATACATTCACTAGTAACTGTAATAACAGACAGTAAGCAAATATTCATGTAAGCATTTACCATTCAACAACATTCATTCATATACACAAGGAATAACGTGGAAACCCATCTGGGAAAAACCACCAAGGTGCTCTTCATCTGGCATGAGAATTGGATATAGCACCTTGTAGTCTACGACCTGCAGATTGTTCTTAAGATATGTCTTTGACTCAATCTTCTTGATCTCATACTCTCTAGTTTATTCTTCTATCTACTCCTATAGATCCGCACACATCATGGATCGACTCTTCTATCCTACTATTTGCGCACTCAGCTGTAGATTCCTTCTACTGCTAGCTTTTTGCGCACACAACTGCAAGATCCATGGCTCAACAACCTTCTCCTTCTACTCAATCTTATCGAAATCCAGTGGAATCTAATTGAATCTCTAACTGTGACTTATCTATATCATCGAACCCTTATACAAAGCGGGTTCCTCCTATTTATAATATTTACAAGCCCTTTCAGGGTCGACTGAGTACAACGTAGTTATTACAGACTCAACAACTTACAAAATATCTTCCGTCACATAAATGTCGGCCCATACCTAGCCGTGAAAATCCTGGAAGACATTAACCACAACTTTAACTAGCCGTGGAAACGTCTTTCATCTCGTCTGTACCAGTCATACCTAGCCACAAAATTGTCCTTCCTTCTTTTGCTGGCTCGTCCTTTTACAGCCTTCCTTGACTTCTGCCTTTCATCTTTAACTTCTCCACGCTCCTCTTCCACTAACTCGTATCTTCCTTCCTTGTTGCAGCGATCCGGTCACAACTTTCCTCCTGTTCTTTCTCTATTGTGTGCATGTTTTCATCTTTTCTGTGCCAATTCCCTCTTAGCCTGCTTTTCCCTTCTGTCGCGCGTGACTTTTTTCCCCTTTTTCCCTTCATTGCTTGTGTGGGTTCTTCTTGCTTGTGCACTTTCCTTGGCCCAACAACGTGCTATGGCCAAAGTGGGGCATGAATAACAAGTTCATCAATCCTGCCTGGTCAGCGCCAATAACCCACTTCATTCGCTTGAGAACCTCTAGATCTCACGGTCTGACTTGAACTATTACTATACAATTCTTCCTTTCCAAACCTAGCTGCAAGTGGGTGTCATAATCCTTGAATCCCAACTTGGTGAGATTTGGAGTTATGTCCATTAGCAGGGGTACGTGTTCAGGGATCTAGGATTATACTAAAATTGTTTTGGATTTCGTGGGGAGCTTCACTGGCTCTACCTTGGCTCCCCTCAACCGGACATAGTGTGGGAAGCTTTTATATTCATCGTCAGCGCTCGAGTCTCTCCAAGGTGGGGAGTCCTCATCCATTAGCTCTTCCTTGAGGACATCCTCCTGCATGGGTGCTTTCCCAGGGTCCTCTCCAACGGCCTTGGCCTTATGTTTCCTGGACAGTGGTGGCTTGGATGGCTCTCCAGCCGCTCTCTCCCCAACTTGTCTTAGCTCCATAAAAGTTCATGTAGGTGCAGTGGGAGGGTTCTTAAGAGGGTTTGACACAGGGCATGAACCAGGTGGTCAAACAGGTCCTGGAGTAGGCACAGACTGCTTTCTTGTTCGCTCCATCGGGTCGAGTTCTGGTTCTCGCTCCAGTTGTTGTACTTCGGATGATGAAATATATTCCTTAATTGGAAAACCTGGATTGACAATCATGTCGGATAGCTCACTTGCACTGGAGATATCTATTACCATGGGTGTCAGCTCTCACTCTGTGACAGGCTTCGACTCTACAAACTCTCAATTCTCTTTACGTGCGTAAAAAATTGTTTGATGTCGAAGCCTTGTATTTATACTTGTCGATGCGTCCTGCATTTGTCATACGATGGGAGGTCGAGGTCTAATCGGTCACATGGGTTTCTCGACCAATGCGTTCCTCCGTTAGTTCGGTTGCTCGAGTACTGTGTTGTACCTATCAGAACAATTTATGGCAGTTATGTCGAGGGTGACTGATGGGACCAAAAATCACGTTTTCATTCTCCTCGTATCTTATCAAATTAATGACGCTTAGCTATCATAACCGCCTCAATATTCACTGAATTTTTGCACTTTAATGTTGGCCAGCCTGTCATTTCCTCTTTTTCCTGCGCTTTCCACCTTTTCCCGAGCTATGTGCTTTTTCCTGCGCTTTCCACTGTTTCGGCTGCAGAGGTGCGACATAACAGTTTTCGCCTTTTCACTTTTTTTGGTTTTTTTTTCTTTCATGCGTAACGCGGTTCTAGCCAGGGATGTTATGACCATCATAGTATGGTTTAAAGCAACTTCCATTCACCATATCGGTGACATAAGTTCCATCTCATCTCTGCAATTTGACTACGCCAACATCAGTGATCTGCGCGATCACATATGCCCTAGCCAATGTTTCTTTAGCTTACCTGGGTGTTTGAAAAAATTGTTGTCATACAGCAACACAAGTCCTTCGACTTTGAATGGTTTAACCTGGATGTGGTGATACTGCCATGCCTTCTGTCTCTACTTCTCAACTTTCTAATGAAATCCTGTGACAAAGCGTTCCTATTCCATATGAATGAGCTGCAAAAACCTCTGCTCGACAACATATCTGTCAGTCATCTCTATCAGTGCAGCACTCCGTAGACTTGACATGATGTACTCCATTGTCACAACAACTTCATTTCCATATACTAGTCTGACTCTGGGGTGTGCCATGCCAATCACTTGTAAGTTTTGTGACATGACCATAGCACAAGTGATACTTTTTGATCCCAGTCATCTCGGTGCACATTGCATACCTTAGTCAATGCATTCTCCAGAATCTTGTTAAAAGATTCGACCGTTCCATTCATCTAAGGATGATAGGGTGTTGTATTCTTATGTTGGATCTGGAACTCTGCAGTAAGCTCAACAATCATTTTGTTAACAAAATGCGTACCTTGGTTGCTGAGTAGAATTTTTGGGCATCCAAATCTAGTCACCACATTTTCAAATAAAAAATGTTTTGCAGTCACAACGGTGCAATTTTTAACAGGAGCGGCTTCAACCCATCGGGTTAAATAGTCTGTTGCAGTGATAATGTAGTGCATGCCAGTCCTTTTCCCTAGAGGACTAATCAGACCCACTAAATCAACAACCCATTTGTCAAAGTCTTGCAGTGTTATCTGTGGTGCAAGCGACATCTCGTCGCGATGTGATGGTTTTCCTATTCTTTGGCAGATATCACAACATATGTAAAATCTTTTAGTATCCATGTGTATGGTTGGCCACCATAGTCCTGCCTGGAATATCTTGCGCACAGTTTCTTTTCTGGTGTAGTTTCATCCTGCGACACTAGCATGTGCTTCGCTCATAACCCAAGGTCGCTCATAATAAAAAACACAGCGGCGCAATATTTCATCCACTCCCAACTTGTACAAGTGTCCAACGATAAATGTGAAGTCCGTAGCTCTAACTACCAAGTGTTTCTTCTGATTAGTGGAGAATCCTGGAGGTGCATATCCTGTACTCAAAAAGTGGATGATTGCGTTAAACTCATGGTTCTGGTATTCCATCATAGTGACCACAAATAGTTGCGCGTCGGGAAATTTATCTTCCAGGATGGTTGGATCTTCACCACTTTCTATCTGTGATAGGTGGTTTGGCCCAACATTAAGTCGACCAAGTTTAACTATGACCTCAAAGTCAAATTCCTGAAACAGGACAAGCCATCAAGAGATCTCGCCCCCCCAACACTGGCTTGTTGACTAGGTATTTCAGCACTAAATGATCAGTGTACATCTGAAAATGTCCACCCAACAAGTAGTGTTGGAATTTCTGAAGCACATAGACCATAGCAAGGCCTTCTCTTTCTGTCGTTGTGTAGTTCTTTTCTACCATTGACAGTTTTCTACTAGCAAAAGCAATAGGGTGGTCAAGCACACCCTCTCTTGGTTGTGTCAATACTATGTCGGGCGCTGCAGACGATGCGTCGACATGAACATGGAACTCCTTCTTCCAGTGTGGGAATACCAATATTGGCATAGTGGCCATCTTGTTCTTTAGTTTGTCCAACCTTTCGTGGAAAGCATGTGTCCATTGAAACTTTGCATCTTTCTTCAGCATTTTCTCCATAGGTGCAATGATCTCTCCATACCCTTTGATAAAATTCATGTAGTAGCCTGTATGCCTTAACACTAATATGAGTTGTGTGACTAATGTGGGTGGTGGTAGGTCAAGAATGATTGCAAATTTTGCTTGGTCAACCAAAATACTATTGCGACATATGACATGACCCAACATCACACCAACGGTGCACATAATATACATTTCTTGGAATTAAGTGCAGTATGATATTGGCAACAGCGGCCCAACATCATGCACATACTCTCAATGTGGTATCTTACTAGACCAAACACAGTCCAATCATCAAAGTAGACCTGAATAAATTTATGAATAAAATTTTTAAAAGCAAAGACTACTATTCTAGAAAAAATAATAGGTGCATTCTTGAGTCCAAAGGGCATTACCATGTACTGGTAGCATCCCCATTATGTGATGAAGGTCATTTTGTGGTGATCCTTCTTTGCGATTCTGACTTGATGATATACAGAGAAGCCATTGGTGAATGAATATATCTCTTGTCCTCTGACACTTTCAAGTACTTCATCTGTAAATGGTGTTGGGAATGGATAGTGCAGGCATACATCGTTCAACTTTCTCAGGTCGAAACAGATCCTCACTTCGCTTGTTGTTTTCTTATCGTAGATCACTATAGGGTTGATCCACTCTGATTCCTCAACAATTTCAATGATTTATGCATCAAGCACGCAATCCAATTCTGCTTTTACCTTCTCTTTATATCTCGGATTCAGTCTATATAGACGTTGTTTACTAGGTTTAGCATCTAGTCACAAGGGTATTTTCATCTCCCCTAGGTTGCCGACTATTCCCTTCATCTCTGATAAATTGGTAGGGAATAGATCCCGATACTCATGCAGCAAGTCTGTGATCTTTGCGACTGTCTCTTCAATCCCAATAATATCCTCTATTGGTGAACTTTGGGTTCTCTGGCGACCCAATGTTTACTTTCTTGATTTTCAACGGCTTAAGGAACCGGTAAATTAAAATACCACTTCCTTCTACTGTGCGCATGCCATCTGATTTCGGTATGTTTATGTTAGTCAGATCATCATCTGGGTCTTTAGATAGATTATATAAAGCCATCCATTATTGAATGGTCGCATTGCATTGGTGAGCATTCCTCGATAAGAATTTCAACAAATATCTTCTCCTTTATTGTTTGAAGCGCAACATCAACTGTAGGTTTCTCATCAGGAAATTCAAATGTTTGCATAAACCGCTTAGAGAGCCCTTCCCACTCTTGGGTTCCTTGTTGAAACTCCATAGATGCATACCATGTTCTAGGTGTCATTTCCAATGTATGAATAAAATGATGGACCCATTCATGTCACGGGTATTCTGCAAATACGGTGTGACACTGATTTATGTGCTCAACAAGGCTTGAAAATCCTGTGTATCTGTGGCTCACGGTGGTGACTTCTTCACCGAACCTAACTTCCATCAACCTTCTACATTGTGTCTAGTATTTTATGAACTGCTAGTGTGTACCCCACCATCTAGTGGGTGTATCCTTCAGTACATGGTCTAATGCAGACAAGTGCTGGGACTCTGTTACAAGTCCCTCAAACTCACTTAAGAAGGTCACAAGGTCAAGCAGTCCCTCATAGGTTGGCAGCTCTCACAGCTTGTTCTCCACTCGTCGCACAGACCTTATAACTCTGGCACACCTCCTCATAGAGACCTCATGTAGTCTATTTTTCCAGTTCTCCAACACCTCCTCTGAGTCGGATGTGCAGGAGCTAGCACTATTCCAATTCAGGTTTCCATCTGTTGTCGGATTAATATAGTCTTCTTGCATGGTAGTGGCATTTTAGATCTGGTCTATATATTCACCCTGTCCATCATTGTAGACAGGCTCAACATATATATCTCTCTCCTTCCAATGGTTCAGTTGGAGACATGAATTTCATCTCATTGTCCTCGAATGAGAGGATCATTTTCTTGAAATTGATAATAGTATGATTGTCTATGGCCCAATCTATCCTCAATAATGCGGGATAGGGATTCGTGTCATGAACAATGTTAATGACTTCAAAGTTTGCAAACATGTGCAACCCTTCAATGTCGACATGGACTTGACTCAATCTACCAATTGGTAGAACCTTCACCTGATTTGCAAGTCGTAGTTGGACAGAAGACCAGTCCAAGCGCGGATTTCCCTTACTCTCCCAAGTTTGTTGCATCAAGATATTGGCATCAGAGCCTAGGTCTAAAATGATATAATCAATGTCATAATCCCCTATCTACGCCATCATTCTGAACTCGCATCCAGTTTTGAATTTCTTACTAACCTGGTTAACTTTCTTTTCGGGGGGTGGCTCTACTTGTGTTTCTTCTATCAGTGCTTGTATTTATGTGACAACATCTTTATCTTGTATTAATGCTAAGCAACTTGACAGAAACAACTTGATTTTGCTAGCCTCTTGTGGACTCTTCTTCTGAAATATCTACTGAAATCATTCAAGCATCTCCTCGACTTCTTCTGATGTCGGTCGTTCTTCTATATTCACAAACTCTCATCATACATCCATGAATACTTGCTTCTGTTTCTGGACATCGAATGAGACCTTCTTCTGCGTTGCGGGTTGTACCTACGGCTACAGTTGTTCCAGCACGGTTTCTTGATCAGTTCTAGTCGCAACACCTCCTCATGTTACGACAATGACATTCATATCTCTTGGCTCAACTACAATCATCTGAACGTTCAAGTTCGGATTCTTGTTTGGGTTCAGATGTTGCGCAAGGTTAGGACCTGTAATGGTTCTATCCTGCCACTTTGCGATCAACTAGGGACATTGCTCCACATTATGGTCCTTTCCCTTATAGTATGAACATGTCTTCACAGGTTTCAGGAAATATCTAGCATAGTGACCTGATTTTCCACAGTTATAGCATGTAACCTGGCCTCTTCCTCTACCAAATCCTCCTACTCCTCCTATGCCTCTGAAGTTTCCACCACCCCTTCCTTGAGCGTGTGGTTGCTGCGAGGGGTACTAATTATGTCGATATTGTAGTTGATAGTGATTTTGATGCACATATGGTTGCTATGGTGCATACTGAGGCTGATACTGGTTCTAATACTGATTGGGAGGGAATTGCGCAGGTTGATACAATGCTTGTGCCGATTCAGCCTGAGTCTACCCCTCATCCTTCATCAAATATGTGTCGACCATCTTTTCCTTCAGGAGTTGGTATGCTCTGTAATCCTTCTCTTCATGCCCTACTGACTTGCAGAATTTACAGAACAGGTTTGCAGGAATGATTAAAATATTTTGCAAGTATAAACAGTCCTTGTTGTGATGTCCTCTCATTTGGAATATGCGACACCAGAGTAGTCCATGGGAACTTAAGGGGTTTGGCGCACCAGATGGGATGTAATTCATGAAGGTAGGATAATTATCCTTGGTGTGTTCACCCGTTCTGCATTTCGTGCACCATAAGTCTTCGTAGGCCTCCTTAACCTTCTTGATGTCTTGTAGTTGTACCATTAGGTTAGCCAACTGCGACTGAATCTACACCATTCTTGCAGCACCATCGCCAATTGGCGAGGCCTCTAGCTTCATCACCAATTCTAGTGATTCCTTCAGCGACTCGATATTTTGTTTCATTAATGGGCCTCGGATGTGTTGTTATAATAGCGCAACAATAAACCACTCTTTATGCTGGACATCCGACATTTGAAAACTTACCTTGGCCATCAAAGTCTTGAACCGTTGGTTAAAATCCCATATTGACTCTACCAATGCTTGTTTGATTTCATTGATCTCAGTGATACATTGCGACTCAGATTTAGGCTTTCTGAACTCAGAGATCATTGCGGCTCGGATCTCATAAAGGGTATTTTGTGATGTTCCTGGCTGTACTACGCAGAACTTCATAAACTAGTCAAGCACACGACCCCTTAGATTCGTGATCATCTGCACTTTCTTCATCTCTGCGTTTGGAACTAAGCGAACCATCCACACAGCTTCACATATGAACCAATGCTGCTCTGGATCTTCTGATTGATTACCATTGAATGTAGGTAACCGAATATCCGCCCCAGACATTGTGTTGGAGTTGGGGTTATCTGATGACTATTTTAACGGAGGTGTTTTCTCTTGTGCACTAGTTGCAGTACTAGCACTATCAACATTGAAAACTCTCTCAGGAGATGAGGCTCTAGATCTTACCTTTGGCGATACTCCTAGTGTCATGTAGCGGTGTCCAGACCTTGGTGACTCGACATTCTCTTTAGAGTATTCTTCTCCTTTCGATATCAGGCTATAGTCCTCCTCTTCGTCGCAAGACCCTTCGTCTACCTACGACCAAATTTTGTGTTCACTCTCATCGAACAGACTAGGAGATCATTGGCCTTCCTCTATATTTCTTATTTTCCTTAATCTGAATCTCCTTCCACTCCTTAGGAATCCAGCTTCTAGTTCAGGTTCTGTACTTCCTTGGAACATCTCAACACACCATTTCTCATTTTCTTGACAGTTTGTCTACGACATAGCCTTCCTCCGATGTATGCGACTCAACTACTCAACTGCAAGATACCCTTCTCATAAATGAGCATCTTGATCCATGTACTGATAGATAACATATATCTTCTTCAGGGTCCTTGGAAAAAAAATCTTTTTGCCTCACTATATGAGGTTATAGCCTCTACTGCAAACCCAGTAATATATCCTTGCAAAATACTGTCAACCCAAAAATCAATAGCTCTAGAGATGATGTTACTTACACTGGTTACTTCGTGCACCAACTGATCATTCCACTCGACTACTTCTCTTCTCTGGAAATTTTCTTGCCTTCTTTCCAATCTTGACAACCACTCATGTAGTACAATGGGAAACTTTGTAAAGAATATCTCATGAATATTCAAATAGAGGTATTCGTCTATCCAATTTTTTGCGCTCAAATAAGATCCTGCGCTCTCTTCTTGCGCGAATGCTAGCATCTTAGACTCCAGCCAGTCCTCTATCTTGTTCTTCGTCGGATGCCATAACATTTCCCTCGACTCAAATGGTTAACAGTCCCAGCAACAAAACCATTTGTTGGTCTAATCTACCTTCTTCTCTCGACCCGCGGTTCAATCAACAACACAATACCAACATGACACCACAAGACATTGGCCTGACATAGCAAGCTCAGTCGGCAACACCCATGAGGCAGGCATGGTCTCACCGGAGATATCTTAATGGGTAACTTCTAGAACCATGTTTCCACAGTTGGCGAAGGATTATAGTCCCTTGCCACGCGACCAAGGTGCTCGACAAAGATGATGGGATGGAGTCTTTCACTCTATGAGAGCGGTGCAGCACGTGCCACAAGTCACCCGCGCGACACGATACTATCTTTAAACCTTAAAGACTGCTGCAACTGTGTGATGCATCCAATTCCTTATATTTGACAGACAATGCCCGATTTATGATTATACTTAGCAGACTAACCATGAACTTATACACAACGGTTCAACAATACTTCTACATAGTCATTCATTCATCACTTGGCATACATTCTACAATAACTGTAACTGTGATAACGTAAGATAAGCAAACATTCACATAAACATTCACCATTCGACAACATTTAACCATATAAAATAGGAAATGACATGGAAACCCATTTGGAAAAAACCACCAAGGTGCTCTCCATATGGCATGAGAAATATATGTAGCACCTTGTAGCCTACAACTTGTAGACTATTCTTAAGATATGTATTTTTGACTCAATCTTCTTGCTCTCATGCTCTCTGGTTTATTGCTTCTATCTACTCCTACTGATCCACACATAGCCTGGATCGAATCTTCTACTTTACTAGCGGTCTGCGCACACAGCTGCAAGATCCGCGGCTCAACATCCTTCTACTAGACTCTCCTCTGAGTTGACTACTGAATCTAACCTTATATTATCTACTAAATACCAACTGAACAAACATTATCTAACTTGTCTAACCCTTATACAGAGCGGGTTCCTTCTATTTATAACATCTTCCAGGCAACGCAGGGACGACTGAGTACTACTTAGTTATTACAGACTCAAATGGTTACAAAATATCTCTGTTACATTAAATGCCAGCCCATACCTAGCAGCAAAAGTCCTGCATGCATTAACCACAGCCTTAACTAGCCGTAGAAACGTCCTTCAGCTCGGCTGTACTGGTCATAGCTAGCCGCAAAACTATCCTTCCATCTTTCGTCAGTTCTTCCTTCAGCTGTCTTCCTTGACTTCTGCCTGCTCAGCATTAACTCTTCTACCTGCCTCTTCCACCGACTCGGATCTGCTTTCGTCGTCAGAGCTATCCTGTCGGAGCTTCCTTTGCTCTGCACTTCCTTTCTTTCCTTTCTCCGTCGTGTGCATGTTTTATCTTTCTGCGCCGGTTCATTTGCTTCCTTCTTAACCTACTTTTCCCTTGTCGCACACACACTTTTCCTTCCTTGCTTGTGCGTCTAATTCTTCCTTGTGCACTTTTCCTGGCCCAACATTGATGCTTTAACTAAAGCACTAATTGAGGCATTCATATTTAACTGGAGCTTTATAACTTGAGTTCACTTAGTCATCTACATGAGAAACTCGAATTCTATTTCTCTCATAATATCTTTATTGTATATCGCTTTATCTTACTGCATGATTTATGTTTAATCATTTATCATATCATATTATACTCAAAAGAATTTTCACACATAATGATGATCATATATATTACCCTGGACCATATAGTCATCTTCTAAAGTAATTCACTCTAGAGGAGACTTAATAGCTTTATCCATCTTGAATGACCATGGTTAGTAATACATCACATAGTATAACCACTTTACCAAGTAAAGTATGCCACCTCAATAAATGAGGATATTGGTAGGACTTGATATTAATCACAAGTCTACTATCTTGATATTACTCACAAGATCCATATTGATATTACTCACAAGATCACCTCCATAACTGAAGGTCCATCTCATAGGGTACCTTCTATGAGAATACTTGACTTGATATTACTCACAAGTCCGACTTGATATTACACACAAGTCTACAGTCTTGATATTACTCACAAGAATTCAGTACTACCATCCCACCTCAATACATGAGGATGTTGGTAGGACTTGATATTACTCACAAGACCGGAGAATGATTTCTGATGCTACACAATCAACAAAGGAAAGCAAGTCAGTGATGCAAAAGCATGGAAAGCGTACAAACATGCATGAAAACCAACGGACACATCACAACATATAAACGTAAAACCTAACAGACACAGCTTTAACACATGGAAGAATATGGCTAGCTATATTGACGAGGAATCAAAGCTACAGTAGTGAGACTACATTTCCATTGTTAAACACCTTCGACATAATTGTTAATTTATTTAAATAACTCCTAACTCTTTGTTTCCCTCTACTATTTTATTTTTTTGTTATTTAATTTTTTTATCTTAATTCTTGTTTCTTGTATATTTATTTTATTTTATTATTATAATTTTAAATTCTCTCTAGACTGAACTTTAATATCATAAATATAAATATATTTAAGGAGTATTCCTCTCCCCTACCCTTTTTGGCATTTAGATTGATAAGCTAGAAAGGTGTTTAGTAGAAGCAGGTTGCACTGGTAAAATATTAGGTGGGATAGTTATCATCCTCCCACTTTATGTTGATGATATTGTTCTTATGGCAAGGCGTCCTTCTAATCTTGATAAGAAATTAATAATTCTTAAATATCTTTTCTCTAACATGGGTATGAGTGTTAACATCGAGAAGACAAAAATCATGATTATAAAATCTAAGAAATAAACCTATGCAAACTTTGTTTATGATAATAGAAATCTAGAGGAAGTGACTTCTTACAAGTATCTCGGAATTGATATTCATCACAAGCTCAATTGGAACTATAGCATTGTGAAAAGGATTAATGGAGGGTGGAAAAATTATTTTGGTCTTGAAAATAACTATAAATCAACCAATATGGTCATGTGGGATAAAAAGAAGTTCCCATTTGAAACTCTTGCCATCCCTATTATCTTGTATGGCTGTGAAGTATGGGGGTGCAATATTTCTGTAGAATCTTGGTGGAAGATTGAGCAAATCTAGAAGAAGTTTATAACTTATAACCTCAAAATTAAAATCAATACGCCTTATCCTATTTTCCTCATAAAAGATGGTATTTCCCCCATTGAGAGCATGGATATGAATACAAGCATAAGATAAATAACATGGGAAACGAGAGACTTCCTAAAATTGCTTTAAACTCAAGTCAAAACCAAATATGCCTCAAGCAATGTTGGTGTAAAGATACCATGTCTTGGTTAAACCATTGGGGAATTGATGAAAATGACATTTTGCAAAGCATTGATAATGTCAAAAATCTCATCACTTCTAAGTTTAAAGAGAAGTTGTGGTGTGAGGAAAATTTAGTGGTTAAGAGAAACTTGTGATATTATAAGGAGGTCATTAATCCTAATTTGGAAGATCAGACGTATCTCTGGGTAGTAACTAGTTCATGGAAGAAAATTAATATATCCAAGATTAGAATGAACTCTCACGAACTCCATAGCGAAACAGAGCGTTGTTCTATTCCTAAAACTCCATGGGCAGAAAGGGTTTTCCATCTATGTGAGTCTATGAGAATTGAGGATGAAAATCACTTTCTCTTAGAGTGCCCTATTTACACCCACATAAGCTCTGAGTTTCATAGTATTTTCTACAGTACAAACCTTTATAACGTCCTAAATTTCCAAAATTATAGTGAGGTTGGAAAACTTCTTAGAGAGATTTTTGAGCACATGAACAATATTTTAAAGTAAACCAAGTATTATCCTTCTTAAGGTATTCTAGACCAAAGTTGGTCTAAGTGGACATTAATCATCAGCATCATCATTAACCACCATTAATAAAAAAATTGGAAACCTTTTTCATATTTTCAAAAGAATTTGAAATATAAATTTATGTTAGTTTATATGGTTATTTATAATAATAATAAATTAATTTTTATTTTTAGTTATTAATATTCATTTATGTTATTTATTTTATATTTTAATAAATGTTCGTATTGCTTTAATTTCACTCGATATAAATTTTAGATGGAATTCTTCCTCCTTTTATTTCAATAGATGATCTATGCATAGTGGTGTTAGGGTATGTTACAAATGGTATCAAAGTTGTAGGTTACAATAATCAGAGACCTAATGGGCTCTAGGAAATAAAAGGATAAGATATTTAACGGATCATTTTATGATATAGTTAGATAAAAAGAAAAGATAAGGAATTAATTACTAGAATACATACGCGTGTCTTGTTTAAAGAAGGAAACACAGTTCTACGTGGCGAGAAATTTTAAGTGGCCATCTAGTTAAAGTGATAGACATGAATGCTAAGTTGATATACTCATTAGTGGAAACCTAGTGTTATATCCACTTGACAAATTTAGTCACACACACACACACACACACACACACACACATATATATCTTCCAAATGGAAATTATCAATCATTCACGAAGAATGATCATAGAATGTCCTTGTTGGACTTACAATCAGTTTCCAAGCTCATTGCTTTATCTCATTCAAGAATTATTCCCTTAAAAAAGAGTATGCTTGAACTTTTTCAGAACTGCATAATATTTACATAAAAGTACAATTCGAAATCATGGGTTCATTATCCTGATTCGTATTATCCTTCTCGAACTTCATCTATATCGGTATGTCCTGGCACTAACAGAAGTACATTTTTGGTTAGCCTCAACATTCAATTCCTTGTAGATATGTGTTATAGAGAACACTGCGAAGAAATTCAAAAGCCTTCTCATAGCTTGGAGAAGCTGCTGAAGATGAGGTTCTTTGATCCATATTTCCTTGTTGACTCAATCCACCACCATTTTGTAATCTCCATAAATTTGGAGACTAGTAAGATTTCATTTTCCAACCAGTGACAATATGGAATGCAACGCTACGAGCTCTTCTTTGCTGTTTGTATAATGTCCTGGTGCAAATTTAATCTGTATCTTGTGATTTTATGAAAGGTAAGTAACACCTACAGATCCTCCCAGAGGGGGATCTCCTTGGCTAGCTACATCGAAGTATGCCCAAGGAGTACCTTATTGATGACCAATGGTACCATGATCCTTGTCTTGAGTTTTTTTTCTTTGGATTTGTGTTCCTTGGTCCATGAGCTGTCTGACCACCATTTGTATCACTTTTGTTCCAGATAAGTAACTTCATGCGAGTCTTGTGATTTCAACTCTTTGGAGGATGAATTCCATACTATCTCTACATAAGAGTAGAAAACAAACAAGTGAGAGATTGATTCTTAATCAGAATGACGTAAAACACACTAGCTTGGTTCTTACAATCCTCTTTTTTTGAGATTCTCCCACGTTAATAGTTTGTTAATCAAGGCTAACCATAAAGTGATCTTATCCTTTACAACACCTTCATTCTTCCAGGCAGAATACCACCACTATTTTCTTTCTCCTTGTCAAGATTCTAAGATAGAATTCTGGTAACCAAGCCTCGCTGAGAACTCTCTTGTTGTTGTGTTTTTTTACTAGGCCTATCTATCCTCCATCCCATCTTCGAGTTGGATATAACATGTTTGCAACAAAGTGGTAAACACCAACCATTCATCCTTTATCCTACCTTCCAAGACTAGGTCACTTACACTTTTCCATTTTGTAATTCCTTCTATCAATGAAGTCTGCGAACAAGCCTCATTGAGACTGGTTATTCTAAGTCTTTTGAGTTTTTTTATTGTTGCATTGGAGATCTTAAATCCTTCCCCCGTACCTATCCAAGGGTCCTCTCCTATTCAAACTTTCTTTCCATCCCCAATAGATCAGGAAAGACACTTTCCAATCTGAGGGAAGGTGAGTACAAAGGCTTTCCATCCGATGGATCCACTTTTATAATACTTATCTAACTTCCTTATCTATTCTATAATGGAATAATTAGGGTATTATTTAGAGATCAAGACTTTTCCCCAAAGGGAACTAGGATTTTGGATCAGTCTCCAAAGGGATTTTGCTGCCAAGGATTGGTAGAAAAGAAAGGGTTAATACCCCAACCTCCAAGCTCCTTAAGGTTAGCCACCGTTTGCCAATTGACCAGCGGGATGCCCTTCGAGTGTTTACTTGCAGTACACAAAAATGAGAAGAACTTCTTCCAAATCTTATGAAGAATACCTTTTGGAATATAGGCTATTGAATCCCAATAGATAGGGATTCTCTGTAAGACCGCTTTAAGGAGGACCAATATTCCTCCTCTTGACAAAAACTTGTTCGCCCAACATCCTATTCATCCTTCAATATTTTTATACAACCAAATCCGGTCCTTGAAAGAATATGCATTTGGTTTAAGAAGGAACCCTAGATATTTAAAACCTTCTAAAAGTGGCTTCAAAATGTAGGGGACCTCTGTTACTAACCTACTTTTCACCATTTATGGGATTGAATTTTCAGAGATAATGGAATTTTCCGCATTTATGTGCATCCATGTATCCTTCTTGTATAAGACTAGGATCTATTCACTCTCTCTAAAATTTTCCAATCTACCTTCCCTGGTCAACACCGCATTGTCCACGAACAAGATATGAGACAACTATTCAAAATTCGAGACCTTTATTCCTTTGTAGGTTCCTAAGCTCTTGGCATGTTGAATTAATCTACTTAGAGCATATTCTAATAGAAGGAAAGGAAGGGGGATAATGGAAATCCACGCCTTAATCCTCTTGAGGGTCTAAAAATGCTAGAGGGAGCACCATTGATAAGTATTGCAAAGGAGGCCGACTGAATACATCCCATTATCCAGGTAACTATATCCACTGTAAGTCCAATCTATAACAAAATAAATCTCATGAAGGTCCAACTCACCCCATCATAGGCTTTTGAAAGGTCTAGTTTTAGAATGAAAGCTTTGATTTTGTTCTTGTTGATGGAGTGGATAGCCTCTTGAGTTAGGGTGACCACATCAAGGATTTGTTCGTTGAAAAGGAATCCAAAGTGTTCTTTAGAGTTTATCTTGCTGAGAATTGGCTTTAGGTGTTGCACTATTATTTTTGGAATAATTTTGTATATAGCATTACAACACAAAATTGGTTTGAAGTCCTCAAAGGAGGACGGATTTTTTTTTATGGATTAGAGCTAAAAAGGTAGAGTTGAGTGCTCCCAACACCTTCCCTTCTCTTTGAGACTCACTTACAAACTTTATTAGGTCGAGTTTTAATCAATCAAAAAATCCTTGATAAAATTCAATGGTGAATCCATCAGGGCCAAGGCTCTTACCTTTTCGAAAGGAGTAAAATCTTTTCCAATTATTCCTCCGTTACATCTTATGTCATGTTCTTGTTCATATATTCACTTATCATCTTCGGAACAATCTTAAAACCCTTAAAATCTCCTGTATAGGGCTACCTTCTGGTTCTGTGAAGATATTTTTAAATTACTTCTTCCCAACCTCTTCCTTTTCCTTGAAAGAGTATACCAAGTTCCCATTTGTGTCCTTAATTGCCAAAATCGTGTTAACATTTTTTCTATGTGAGGCATACTTGTGAAAAAAATTGGTGTTGTTATCGCCTTCTTCAATCCAAATGGCCCTGCTTTTTAACCTCCAAAGTTGGTCTTCTTTCTTCAATAGCTCCCCCCATTTTAATTCACACTCTCTCACAGACTACATCTCCTCCTCTGTGAAAGTTCCAGAGCTATTGAGACTATAAATTTCCTTCAATTTCACCTCTACTTCCTTAATCTAATGTTGTTGCCTAGCATTATGGACCTTTGCCCATTTCTTTGACTCCTTTTTTATTCTTATGATGTTGTTAGAGAATTGTTTCATGGAGAAAGCAATGGAAGTATCATTTAAGGGAGACTAGGTATCCATTACTAACTTCTGATACTCTACTTCCTGGAGTCAGGAAGGGTTGAAATTAAAAGGAGGAGCAGGATTTCGCTCTTATCTCTCCATCAATAGAAGAATTGGGAGATGAGATGATAACCCTCCAACCTCTACCCAATATTTTTCTATGAGTGGTCCTGACAACGAGTTATCTGAAATGAAGAATTGATCCAGTCTTTTGGATATTGCTTGCTCCCCACATCTATTGTTCCTCCATGCCAGTTCCAATTTTAATGCCTGGAGGTCAATCAATCCTTTGGAATCGAACATGGTGGCAAAAAAATTGCTTAAACAGTCCAACCTTGATGTCGAACCCCATATTTCTCTTTTTGATAAAGAGAGGTTCATATCTCCTCCCATAATCACGTTCTTGGGTTCTAATAACCCCGATGAGAAGAATGACTCCCATAACTCTCTTCTATTATGATAAGGTATGTATATATTGTAAAGAGTGAAAGTTTCTCTAGAGGTTTTCTCTTCTAACACTGTTTTTAACACTGATCCAAATATTTGAATCATAATTCCAAAAAATCAGGGCACCAAGCTATTACTAATCCCCCTGAATGTCCCTCCGAGTTAACATAAGTAAAGGACAATTTTTTTAGCTAGGGTTCTAGAGCTTCGATAGCTTTGGTACCTTCCATCATAGTTTCCTATAGTAGGATGATCATGGGTTTTATAATTTTGATCATCCTTATGAGAGGTTTTAATTTAAGGGATCTCCCTAACCCTATGGAATTGAAATATAGGCAAAGCATCAGGGAACCTTGGGTTGGGCTATCCCTGCTCTAAGGACTCTTTTTATTGTTTCTAAGGTTTTGGCTTTCGATATTTGGGATCTTCTCCCTAGGTTTACCTTAGGCAACAAATCTAGGGCTAAGCCTCCCTTTGACACTTGCTCCTTTTCCAAAAAAGATGATTTAGAAAAAGTATTTTATATTTTGTGCTTTATCCAAGAGGGGGGTTCCTCGTTCTCTATCTAAGATAGTGACACCTCACTTGGGGAATTTTTAGGGATTTCACATTTATCCTTTTTCTCGTGTTCCAACACAGGTGTCACAGCTCCAACTTTCACAGAACTTCCAACAACTGCTTCATTCTTGTTATTCATGGTTGAAGGAATTAAGTCATGTACCGGAGCATTCAATTCAGTGACATTAGGGAATACTTCGAGAGAGGGTCCACACTTACCATTGTTTGGACGTGTAACTGTTATAGCTGAAATTGCTTCGAGTTGCGACCCACCACCTTTCTGTTCCTCCACGTAACATCCATCACCTTCCTTGTTATGCTTTGTCTTCTTAACCCAAATTTTCTTATGCCTAACTTGGTTCACAGATTTTTTCGGACAATCCCTTATTATGTGACCAAACTGTCTGCAAGAAAAGCAACGAAAGGGGATATTCCAATAACCCAGGCATTGTTTCCATGTACTGTCATGCAATTCCAACAGGATTTATTCATACAATCCATCCCATAAGTCGACTTCTATCAGTATTTCCGCACATTGCCTTTCCACCTTATGTTCCCAGTTTTCTTCTAATGAAACAATCCTCCCAATTTTTCCACCGATTGCTTCCAAAATTTCTTTCTTCCAGAACATCATCGGGAGACTAGGCAAGATGGCCCAAATTTACTGAACATTTTGTGGTTCTCTATCTACTTCGAAATATACCTTCCATCATTTCAATATTAGCCCTGAGAGCCCCCACTTCCATGAATTATCCAACAACTTTTTCCTGTCTTCCTATGAGCTCACCATGAATTTCATAATCAACCTTGTCGATTAACATAATTCCCAAAAGATTACCACGACTGTGATCACATGTTTTGCAACTTAAAAGGAAAGAAACATAAGATAACTACCTT